>JARJLF010001640.1:0-68170 GCA_029378395.1 Mycena leptocephala | reverse complement strand
GAACATGAGCAAAAAATGCTCAAAATAACCAACTTGTAAAGAACTGGTGCTAACTTCTTCCTAACTATAAACTGTCAAGATAATGTCTCTGCGGTTGATAGCGCACAAATGCTCAGCGCACGGCGAGAGGATTGTTCAGTTGGAAGTTTTTCAGCCAATGGGACCCATACAGTAACCTAATAGCCGTCTTGTTCTTTACATCATATTCCACCTCGACGAAGTCAGATCTTGATGATTTTCCTCAACCAGCCCGGTCTAGACGTCTGCGGCACCGTTATCCCTGAGTGCTTGGCCGCCGTCACGCGCATTTTCCACCTCGGGAATATGGCGGTCCCGATGCACTTACTATCATAGTGTAGGCTCAATAATGGCAACGGACCCTCGAGTGATAATCCGCTTCTATTGGCTTCAATTCTGCTGAGATCCCTCCCGTAAAATAGCAGTACCTTTTCCGATGTTACATGAATGATATATCCAGGATTTAGGGCCATGGAACTAGAATTAACCACGCAAGAAATTCAACAATGGTGAAAACAGCATTTGGATACTCGTATTTGGGTCAGGCAATTATCATTCGCGTTCAGCGCTCTTCCAACCTGCCCAGAGCTCCAAGAGAAGGCTTGGGACACTAGTACTAGACTCACCATCAGCGGCATTATCATTACCAGGTCTATGATAGTATCGGCCGCAAAGGTTTTCGGTGATTTCGGTAGACCGGTAACCGATCTCTCGTATGAAGACTGTCGTTCATATGCGCGGTTTTCTTCAAGGCACCCAACCCCTGCCAAACCTACTGTTTTCGAAAAGGCCCTGGACCGGCCTCAATTTTCCATTGCCCAAGCCGCGCATTATGCGTGGGGTCGAGGACAAGTCCGTCTTCTTTCACTTCCCTTTCTTTTTTTGTTGCTAACTGAGTGCGTCAGGTCCATGCGTACTTGCGCTTTCCAGAGCCCAAGGTCAACGAAGACGAAAACGAAGATAGCGAAGACGATCAGGTATTTAACTCATGCTTCTCTGTTGTCTTTTCTCGAGTTCAAAATTTTGTATAGATTTCACCCCTCATTTAAATTTTCTCAACATCGACACACCGTCGTCCAACACAAATTACGTCACCCTCATGCACTTTTTCATCACCGAGCCAACAGCATTCATAGTTTCCCCTCCCACTCGCTAATACTTGCCTCCCGTCGTCCAAATATTTACCTCACTGTACTTTTATGTTGATTTTGATAAAGCCACCACCCTAGTCCGTTGAATTTAACTATGCTTTCATTGTAGTGTCGGCCCTTTCATTTAGAATTTAAATGAGCTGCGGGTCTGCGCTCTAACTGCGCTCTTTCCGAAACTGATCATATCTTGCTCCTCTAAATTCTCACTGTGCGCACAGTATGCGCAGTTTCATCGCCTCTGACCGCGGACAGTACAGCTTTAAACCTGTACAATCTCTGAATAACCCTATAACGCATTCAATCGACTACGTGGCAACCTTCATTTGCCTCCCTAACCTCATTTTCGTTATCAATTTTTAAATGTTGGTAGCTCGTACTTCAGCTTTCGTGTTTTGTTGCCTATTGCCTGACTTATAGCAACTCAGTGCAATGCAGAATATTTGGCAAATCGCTGCTATTGCGAGCCCACGATTGATCTGGGGGGAACGGCGTGCTGGCAGAGATCATGCGTGTCCTTTCTGCGGTATTATCCTCCTCACTGGAGAGAAACCTGGATTTTGTTGCGGACCCAAGGGATATCGACTCCATGACGTCCAACCCCTTCACCACTCCCTCCAGAATTCAAAAATTTCCTTAACGACCCCTGAATCTCACATTTATCACGCATATTGAACCTCATTTTATCCTTCGCATCCCTCGGAACTACACACCCATTTCCCGAAATATTTGGCCCTCCCTCCTTCATCGCAATCCATTTCCAGCTCGCATTTTCTGCGACAACCGCTCCACTATCGACCTCTCTAAAACTACCCGAAGACATGGTCGCACAAAGTACATCGAAGGCCGACACCATTATCTCCGCGAGCAAGTTCAGGATGGTGAACTTGCACCCGTCCACGTCCCTTCCAACGACAATCTTTCGGATATCATGACAAAACCCTTGACCTACGAATGGTACCACGACCTTGTCGTCCGAATGGGGCTTACCGCTTGAAAATTCATAACACCTTGATCGGGGGTGTGTTAAATTGACGAAGGTTCTTTATGACTTTACTTCCCCATCCAGACTCAGAACGCCTTTTTACTCCACAATTCCGTGCCTCACGATCTCGTATATAGACCACGTATTGCAGATTTGCTCTCTGAGTCGTTTCCCCATCGACTGAGCTCACTGTAATACTCAACAAAATTACCCAAAATGCGACTTTGAGTTTACCGGCCCTTGCGTTTTCCCAACGATGATTGTGCAGCCTGCTCTTTCTCCGGCCACAGGAACAGTTGATGCAGAAGATCCAGCGTATGCCGAATGGCACAAGGAGGAGCAAAAGACCAAGCGGCGCTAGCGCGGTAAGCGCACACCTGATCGGAAAGGACGGGCCGCTGCCCTATCAATCAATCATATCTCGTGACTTCTTTTCTGCTACCACCTTGCCTGTCGAGCTTGTACACCAGCGCAGGACCAACACCCGGACGTCACTGGTACTCCTCTCCCATCGGATCTGACTCGATGTCGTCCCATCCGACGCGACAGGAGGAGAGGAAGAAAGAAAGAAATCGCACAGCCCAGCGCGCCTTCAGGGAGCGCAAGGCGCAGCGAATCAAGGATGTAGGTCATGCTGGTTGCTAATAGTGCAGGATCGTAGTTAACTGGTAGCGCGGCAAGCTCCAGGCCAGGATTAGCATGCTGGAGGCCCAGAATGCCAACGCGATAAACGAGAATAAGAGTCTACGTTCACTCGTCGATCTTCTGACAACGGAGAATACGAGGCTCAAGCAATCGAGGTTGCCTTCCTCTGATGACACCCCGCCACCGGGCCTGATAAATGGTGTGCGACCTTCCTGCACTGCGTCGTCCCTCTTTCTCTTCACGCCAGATTCGGAATCACCACATGGATTGGAACTGGCCCTGACTGAAAGCATGGACTTCCCATCCACTCCCATGTATATCTTCGCATCCTTTGATCCGTCCGATCCGTCCGCGCTGACATCACCCCCTCCGGAATCAAACTTTCCCTTTGGCTGCCTCTTTCCGTTGTCGAAGTCAAATTCGTCCGATGATGATTTCGACTGTAACGGCTTCCCGGCCATTTGACATATACGTCTCTCAAACATTGGACAACGGCAATCCCACAGATATGGCCTTCGTCATCGATGGAGAGAATCTCGTCGTGATGAAGCAACAGTGGGGGCTGTTGAATCTTTGGGACCCAGGTCGGTTGGAGACGGCACTTGTGGGACCTGTCAATTTCACTTAATGTTCCGCTTCCAGTTGAACGCAACCATTTCCTCCGTCTCTCCTTCAGACTCGCCGTGGTAGAACTACATGAACATTTAAAAAAAAGCAAGTTAGCACGAACAATCAGTCGAGCACGATATAGGGTTTCACGTGATCCAATAGTTTTTCCAACTCAGTGTACAATTATCAATCTTATATTCTCTCATCTATTAGGGCCTGATCGGGTGCACTATAAAGTCCTTAGATTCATAGAGTTGGGCATCGGCCGATCAAAAAGCGTGCAGCTTGTCCTTGTTTGTTCTCGAATCACCTCGGTTTCTGATTTCGGCACTTTTTGAACTGCGCCCCCGGTATCCCCCGGCCGCACAAAAATTAAGCCGCCACCGCACATTTAAAGAAAATCAGCCTTGGAACAAAACGGACAGACGGAATTTTGTAATAATAAAAAATGAGTGTTTGGAATAGAACTCCAGCACCGTATCACTTACTACATGCTCAATATTGCACCCGAAAAAAATATTTCTGACCAAATTGTTCTTGACCCTGTTATCTTTCCGTTGGATTGATAAGATACGGGATTCTCCGAGCGTCCGGCGACAGGATCATTTCGCGCTTCCGTGTCACATGTCACAATTCGGCTCTCGACTTCGACGCGTCGCGCTTTCCTCCCTGCATGCTTTTGCGACTCCACGACCTCCAGTGGGAAAGAAGAAGACTGAAAAACAGCTAGCCAGTCTTGCTGCCGCCCGAGATCTCAAAAATGCTTGCTCATCCAAAGAGAACATCCTCGGTCATTCTGCTTCACCTCCCCGGGCGACGACCAGGGCCCAGCAAACGATTTCCACACTTCGAGACAAAATAAACGATCAGAACTTACAAATACTTATCCTATCTTCCGAAAACTCTGGCCTAGTGGCTGAAAATTCTCGTCTTTCCACCAACCTTCACCGTGCTACATTGCTAAATTCCTCGCTGGAAGAACGCAATTCCTCACTCTCGCATGAACTCGGAGTCGTCAAGGGTGATTTGGAGGATGCAAGGGATCGTATTTTCGAGCAGGAATCCCTCATCAGACAAAAGAATCAGCGTATTAACCGGCTCATGCGTGACAAATCCTTTCTTGCCGCAAAACTCGCGTGCATAAAGCAGCAGTTGTTGGCTGCTGTTGTGCGCGCTGAAGCCGCCGAAACTCTTTCTGCTTCGGGATCCCTGCGCATCGAGTCACATATTCTAACCATTGCCCGTCTCGATAAGGCTCTCAGTTCCCACCGACAAAAAAACAAAGATCTTTACAAATCGCTTCGCGCAACAGAGATGCGAGAAAAACGTGCCAAAACCCCGGTACAGAAGCTCCGCAAAGACTTGAAGCAAAGAGCTAAATGGTCTGGAATGAATCGTCGCACATACACTTCCCAATATCGATCGCTCGCCCTTGCATTCACCCGTGCCGGCTGCGCGCAAGCTCGGCTCGGTCCACTTCTTGTTCGCGTTGGAAAGATCGTCGGAGTCAAAATCAAGCGAGCCATGAGCTGGGATCAAAGCTAGGTTGCAACTAGGTCACGAATTGGCGCGCGCAAAAAGTGGTGACTGCTCTTATCCTTTGTGAATTGATATCTGACTACTATGGATAATTTATCAAGACATCTGCCTCAGCAGCGATGGGACTAGCGTGCGAAATCTGCAGGTTGAATCCCGCCATATCAGCTACAGGGCTCCTACGTACACGGCAGATCCCGATGCACCGCAAACCGCCATCTGCACGCGCGTCGTTGGGGTGACCAATTCTCTCAACCACACTGCACAAACCCAATTTGAAGGATGGGAGGAAGCAAATCGCGATATCTTCGAGACCTACACCAACAGTCCTCTCGAAAAGACAGACTCAAAGGGTATACATACGAGCAGGATGACATGTGGAGAAACATGATGACGTTCAACTCCGATCACGCCGCAGATGTGCGTCTTGTCGCGCGCAAATGCGGCGAGAAGAAGCGGTCGGTAGTAGAAACAGATTTAGGGGAAGAGCAATTGGAGAATGTGAGCGCGGATGAGGTCAAGGATGCTTTGTGGGAGGTTGTGCAGGAGATTTGCGATGACCCCGCAGGCCTAGATAAAAAGTCGAGTTTCATTTAATTTTGTTTATGTCCAAACTGACCTAAAAAATTTAGCGCCCTTCCAGACGACCTTAGTTCAGTCCCTCGCACGTCACCTCGGCTCCCAAACTATTGAATCCCTTCCCGAAAATCAACAAAATCTCTTGGCGCCGACGATTACTGCTGGTTGTTGTTCCCACAAGGATCACAACTGCACAAGAGCAGGTGTTGCTGGGATGAACGCCGCATGGGCATCGCTCGAACTGGATCCGCCTGTTCTTTTGGCCAACAAAGATAATGCTGCGACCATCGTTCTCGCCGTGGACGGAGACTCGGATGCTGTAGAGCGTGCACTGAAAGCAAGTCAGCGCGGCGGGCACAAGTTGGTTTCTATCTGCGGAAATCTTTTTCGACATAAAGATGACAAGAAAGGTCATCAAGATCTCCACCGCCACTTCTTTACGAAGGTTAAATACAACATCACCGGAAAACACTCGACCGTGAAGTTTCCTGATGCATCCAATATTCGCTACGGAGCGCATTGTGCCGGCGCCGCGGAGCTTGTCACTTATCATTCTGCGTACCTCGAGTTCCTATCCCTCATCCGCGACTCTAAACAGATTCCCGGTCTGAATCATTCGGAGCAGAATGCGTTCAACGGACTTAACGACATTCCTACGATGACTGAATGTTGTGTCATGACACTCTACAAAAACGCCGTCTCAGATCCGTATATGGCGAATACGCGTACACCCGGCGTCAATCATGTAGATCTTGGTGATGATAGGATTGCTCCAAAACGGAAGCTCTTCGGCTTCTGAAAATTAACAGGGGCTCAGGCGCCACCATGGGCTGTTACCTCGTCGTTTTTCAGGATTTATGGAGATTTTTTGAGGTTGCAATGCGTTGTTGAAGGAAGGCGTGAGATGCGGACAAAGAAGAGCACCCAAAAGGGGAGCCGGTTCAAGATTAAAGTCCGATATTGTCAAGATTCCTAGGTGGACTTGATTATAACAACTTTCTCTCCCAAAGTTTATCACAGGTATAGTAGTTAGATGAAGCCAGATGAAAAGATAAAAAAACCGCCTGTTTTGGCATTTAATCGAGAACAAACACAGCCACACTGCACGGTCTCTGATCGCCTGATGCCCAACTCCACTTAGAATCGGGTTAGAATTGCATTAAAATAGAATAGAATCCAGTGGGTAAGATCCGAGCCGGCGAAGGACCCCGATCACTCACCCATCCCGAAAATGTGCGTATGGCCCATCAACCATATTCTCGAACGCCGCCTTCCTCACTGTTCATTCTTATCTCATTCCATTTGCGCAAATCGATGAAACAAAATCATCGACTTCGGGTACGGAAATAGCACGCCGTGGTAATAGTCTGTTCCCAGAATGGCGCAGAAAGGGACTCCAAATTCATCGGTTTAAACCATTGTGTCCCTCGCTGATTCAAAAGGAGTTGTTTGATGGGGAAACCACAGGGACCACCTTGGTTTTGAAGGCCGTTTCCTCACTCTGGGAAGTGATTTCCATGAACCTGATAAAGAACCGCTTGATTTTCACCGAATTTTTACTGCTTTCTCCTCACTGATGGTGTGATCAAGGATTGATTTGCCCAAAAACACGTCTTTTGGGAGCCTCGGTGAGCCTCCTCACTCAAAAATTATTTCAGGGCGTGCAGAAAGATACATTATTCGGAATGTGGAAGGGTTTGACCCCAGGATGGATATATGTACCGGAAAAAATGAATGATCCATTGATGGGTCATCATCCAAGGAGCGGCACTGTACTGTAATGCCTTCAAGCGAAATCTGAATACTTGTTCGCAAAGTGGGCGACCGGCTCAGAAAGTCGACCTGGGACTACTTTGGAATTTAAACGGTCTTGCACGCCAGTCCAGTTACGCTTTTCAAACCATAATAGAGTCATGCGTTTCACAATGCAGGCCGCAATAGAGTCATGCGTTTCAAAATTCAGGCCGCAATAGAGTCATGTGTTTCAAAATGCAGGCCGCAATAGAGTCATGCATTTCAAAATGAAAGCCTCGTGGAAACGGCAATAATGCCTTGAAGCGTAATCTGAGTACTGGGGAATGTTCGCAAAGGCCGGGGCTTTCCATTGCCGGGGCGAGCGGCTCAGAAAATTAACCTGGGACTGCGTTGGAATTTAAACGGTCTTGCGTGCGAGTCCAGTCACGCTTTTCAAAATGCAAGCCGCAATAGAGGCATAAAGTGAAGACTCTTGAAGAGAAAAGGGCAAAGAATGGGCAAGTTCTTAGTGTCAAGCAACTCTCATATGTGTCTTTATCCGTGAAACCCTTTCAAAATCTGCATGTTGCCGAGAAAGAAATGAATCCCGAAGATATACACCAGGCTGCCATTTGGAAAGCATGACCTGATCGTGAGTGTCATCTTTTTCTGCTTCTGTGTTATTGGTCGGGCTCTACCCTGGGCACGGGGTAGCGGCTGTGGGATCTGGGTTCTGGAGTTTGGTCGGTGCATGGGCGATGGTGCAGTCTACTCGCGTTGAAGTAGCTTGCTTGTACACCCCCATTCGAGGAATTTGTTTCTCAAACCTTCGGTGCTAACGGTCCTGGAACATTGTCAGAAACGTTTAAAATTGGTTATCAGAATGTCTCACAAACATTTTAGACTGAAAATGTTGTCACAAGGTCTTCAGAATGTCATGTAAACATTTTCACAACATCTCTCAAACACTGAGTCACGAAATGCTTCAGGGATTGGACGATTTTTATTTTGGCAATGCATTTGACGGAGGATGTTGTCAGAACGTTGGTCAGAAATGGCGGTGTACACTGGGATAATCCCTGGAAACCGGCGTTCGTTATTCGGACCGTGCCGTGCACTCCTACCTACCTACCTGTGAGGGCATCAATCTTCACTGGGCCGGCTGGTCCACGAGCCCACATGATATCAGTTATTTTTCTTCTGCCCACCTCTTGCTGCAAGACAAGACAAGACAAAGTGGCGCCTGTGGGAACGGTCAATGTCATCTGATAAAATTCTCCGGCTCCACGTTGCGATGTGGAGATGTTGTTCGAATCGCATGAAAGTCAACCTACAATTCAACCAGGCTTAGGATACTGTTGAGACGGGTATAGGATACATTTCACCGACCTCAGGATGAAAAACAGCACTTCATAGGTTGCTTTCAATAGGATGAATAACCCTCTATGACGGGAAATTCATTCTATCATCCTCGCCAGCTTTCCCAAGTGAATTTCAACCTATATAGGTTGATTCAAGTAACCAGGGAGCTGAATGGCGAGCTGTGACTGTATTGATATACATTATACTGGTAGTGGACACGATACGCGAGGGTGATAGGTAGATGTTCTACATTAAGCCGCCACTCCGATGGTATCTGGGCGCACTTGCACCTCCGCCTCCAGTTGCAGCCGCCGCGGGCGTCGGCAACCCACGTCAAACTCGGAATGCTTGCTGTCGGAGTGTACGTCGAGAGTAGCGTCGGCGGCCCACTGGAAGTCTGCGGGTAGGCGGCGGCAATCGTGCTCACCTCGGATCTGTCCATCCACGAAGTACTCGCCAAAAAGATCCTGCATCTTTACACTCAAAGATTTTGTCCCGCAGCGACTTTTGTAGAGGCGTAGCTTTTCACGTCCTCGATGGTGTTCCGGACTACCCTTAGGCTCCTCTTCTCCTTCTGCCTGAGACCGCCAAGCCGCTTCTGTAGCCGTTGCTAGCTCAGGCAGAGCCGTGGAAACTTTAGGTACGTCTGCGATCTCCACACCAACATAGGCTCCCCAAGGGTTGCCTTTCAACGCCACATATAACGGTGTGCCTTGAGCCGTTTTGAGCCCGTCATGTGCGAGTTTCCTTGCTGCATCTGCTCTCTGATTTTTTACATTACGCTCTATTCGCACAGACCGAGTCGGGGCGTGTCTACTAGCCAGCAGCAATACAAGATCCTTTAACAAATCCCTGTTTGGACACGACCACCCAAGTTGCGAATTCTTTCCGGCCCAGTAACAAGCGTGACGAATAGCATACTCCGAGTTCGTGAAAATCATCAAGGATATGTCTGGATCTGCGGTCTTGATTGCCAACAGCACAGCATATAGCGCGGCGCGGTTACTCGTTGCGCGCTCTGGTCCCGGGACAGCTTGAACACAATTAGCGCTGGATGTCTTCCCCCAGAAGACAGCTCCAACAGCCACTGCGCCATCTGCACGAGAATCCTTGCAAGACCCATGAACATAAACTTGAGCGTATGACGTTTGGAAGTAAACCTTCCCGTACAGCGCACGCAGCATTTCTGCTGGACTTTGTCTGCTCGCCATTACATCTTCGCAGAGCTTGTCCATTTAAGGATCACCTACTGGAAGCACATGAATCAGCCTGGGAGCTTTGGGCTCTGGGGAGGCCAAAAAGCATGAAACCCATCCTATAGTTCAACCAGAATTAGGCTGGAATATACCGCATTCTAGGTTGATTTTCAGCAGCCGTAGGTTAAAAAGCATCTATTCGTAGGTTGACCAACTTAGGATAAATGATATCCAAAAAGGGCCAATTTCATCCTATGGTCCGGTCAAGGATTCTGGTAATTTTCAACCTATTTTAGGGTAGTTTTTGCAACCTATGGGTAACCAATTAACGGTTGATTTTTCTACGCCTCCTTAGGTTGCTACTCATCCAAATTCCGGCGCATTTTCCGTACATTGTTGGTTGTTAATGAGTGTGATATAAGGTGTATTGGATGAATGAAATACAGCAAGCTAATGAATATACGCATATACTTGCCCATGGACGTGGATGTCGGAGCTCGCTTGGGAGCGACAAAGTTTGAATAAATAAGGAAGCTTCATGAGAAAAACTATGTTTGACGACGAAGCTGGTGCCGAAGGATGCAGGGAAGGTTGGGATGACCAAGGCAGTCCAGCTATCGCCGAGCGTGGCGTATGCAGACATCATCGCCATGGCTTTCTCTCCGTACCGGAGACCTTGTTGTCATACTCTGTGACCTCATCCCAATCAGCGATTATGCAGCCAACCCCAATGATCGTACTGGGGGTCAGTCTTAGTCTTCGTTGGTCTGCTGTCAACTACAACATGATTCCAGGTGTATGCGAAAGAACCCATGTCTTTAAATGTAGTTGCCTGAATATAGTTGTTGGTCTCTGCCTTGCTCAGCATTGTCTGTCCGTTTATAAACATAATTGGACTTGATTTTTGTGGCCAATATCGCATCCGAGGGGAATCTGAATAGACCAAAATGACAATGATCAGGGCTATCAGGTACGCGAGCCTCAGAAGATGGCTTTGCGACTGCACTGGAATTGAACTTGTTTGGAAATCCAATGGCGTGCTGTGAGTGCAATACACTCACGCGTTTGAAACTGTGATGGATTGCGGTGCAGCCAATGGGGTCACACGGTTGAAAATGTAGCTGCAAAAAAAATCAAATCTCGACAATTTTCGGTACACCAGTTAGTGCTGGCTAAAATTGGTCAATGAAAATTACTCAATTTCATATGTAAATTACAGGGCAAAATATGTATTTTACATTAATACACACAGAGCCCCTTCTGAGGTGACATGGATGGCGGACACACTTGAGGATATCTTGTGAAGTGACAGCCGATGTTCACATGCTTTACAGCTCAGGAAGAGCCATGGAAAATTTAACCACCGGCGGTTCAACTGTTGTAATATTTTTCGCATCTGAGCAGGCAGTTCTGACTCCACAAGGCCATTTTGCTTTTTCTCATTTAAAAGTGGAATGGGTACGGATTTCTCGGTCGAATTAGGCTCCTTAGCATGGAATGAGTGCTCAGGAAGAGCCATGGAAAATTTAACCCCCTGCAGCTCAAGTGGTGTAATATTTTCTGTATTTGGGCATGCAGGTCGGACAACATGGGAGTATTTTGCTTTGTCTTCGTTCAGAAGTGGAATAGGTACAAATTTCTCGGTGGAATCAGGTTCGTGGGCATGGAATGAGTACTCTGAGAGACTCACAGAAAATTTAACCACCAGCGACTCAAGTTCTGTAAATTTATCTGTATTTGGCCAGTTCTGACTCCACAAGAGTATTTTGCTTCCACCTCGTTCAGAATGGGTAGGATATCTCGGTGGAATCGAGTTCGTGGACATGGAGTGCTATGAGAGACCCACAGAAAATTTAACCACCAGCGGATCAAGTTGTGCAATATTTTCTGTATTTCGGCATTGGCAAGGCGGCTCCCTGCCATTATCAGGAGGATTACCTGGAGATGGTTAGGGTTAGCAAAGGTTAGGGTTTTTAGGGACATTTCAAAAAAGGTTAGCAGGTTAGGTTTGGTTAGGGTTTTAAAACACTGCAAAACACATAATAAGCAATGTCAAACAATTACCGAAGACCTAGGGCAGCTTGCCTGCCCTAGGTCTGGGTATAAGCAGGTCCCAGGTAGGGTAAGGCTAGCCTTACCCTAGCTGGGACACAAATTATTTTTCATATTGCTACTTTGGTGTAGTGGTTGTTGTGTTGGTGCTCATTATGTCATATTGTTCCGCAGGTCTGTGGTTCAAACCTTGCTTTTGGCACCTTTTACTTTTCTCCCTCTTTATAAAATTAAGCATGTCCGAAGCCTTTTCAAACTCCGCCTACTGCGCAATCAACTGATCTTATTGCTTCTTTTGTTGATCTGATCCCTTGCACTGCCATGTGCGCGTATCGATCCCTTGCACCATATCTGCAGAGGTGTTTCCAGCCATAAACAGCCTCTTTACATCTCCTCTCTCAAAATGGGATCTCCACAAGGTCGCACGTAGACGGGCGCTGCTGCTTTACTACGCATTCCTTTCCGTATGATATGATCTTCTCTTGAAATGGGGTCTTCCTGTAGACGCGCGCTGCGGCTTTACTACGCA
The DNA here is from genome assembly GCA_029378395.1 of Mycena leptocephala. NCBI lineage: Eukaryota > Fungi > Basidiomycota > Agaricomycetes > Agaricales > Mycenaceae > Mycena > Mycena leptocephala. The sequence goes on along the minus strand of JARJLF010001640.1, from coordinate 55,777 downwards.
TTTTTTTTCCGTGTGACATGAACAGCCTCTCTACATCAATCTTCTCTTGAAATGGGGTCTTCCTGTAGACGCGCGCTGCGGCTTTACTACGCATTTTTTCCCGTGTGACATGAACAGCCTCTCTACATCAAGAATTTGCATCTTCTCTTGAAATGGGGTCTTCCTGTAGACGCGCGCTGCGGCTTTACTACGCATTTTTTTCCGTGTGACATGAACAGCCTCTCTACATCAAGAATTTGCATCTCTTCTTTCGAAATGGGGTCTCCCTGTAGACGCGCGCTCCGGCTTTACTACGCATTGCTGTCCGGCTCCCTTGCCCCGCAAGCATTCAAATTGCGATCACCGATTTCCTACAGCAGCAGACTGTGGCGTTACTGCGCACCTTTTATCCTGCTGGCTGGACTGACATCTCTGTCTTTCCACCCAACGCTGCTACTCTGTGATAATGCTCCCACTCCCAACCTTCACGGATAACGACGAAGCTGAACCAGAAGTAGAACGACAACGTCGCCTTCGACGTGATGCTCAGAGACGACGACGCAGTCATGAGAACAGCGGCGAGCGTGAAGATAGACGAAAGCAAAACACTCATGCTCGCAGACTTTCACGCTCTGTGCTAGCTGATGAGCATGCCCAAAATCACCGTGAGGACGCCAAATGCCGCGCTGACGACGACTCCGTCATTAACACTAGCTGTATAGATTCGAATGCGCCGTGGTGGGAGCGCGTCGCCATCCTCAACACCTCACAGACAGCCAAACCTCTCGGACTCCTATGGAACAGAAACTGTAAAATATGCGGTATCAAAGTGCGCACAGTCCCTTCATCGATCTCTAAGGTTTCCCGATCTGAAAACACGACAGGCGCTGACAGGAGAAAGGATTCACGACAGATGTTTCGTTTGCGGGCCCACGGGCTTGCATTACCAACCGCTGCTGCCGCCGTACCCTGAAGAGTGGGACAATTTCATTCATAACCGAAAAACAGCCGGCATCTCGCGCAAATTGAATAATATTTTTTCACTCACAGCGCTCGGGGTCTATGATGGTGATTTCATGAAATTCCCAGACGGTGTATCAGCTGTCACCTTAGCAGGTGGACGGACTTATCACCGTATGCTCCCGGCCCACGAGGGCCAGCATGCGATCCGATGGTTCATTCACGACCCTTCCGCCATCTTCAAGAAGGGCGAAGAAATGGATATTCCACAATCGTGGATCGAAAGGACACTTGCTGGACTAGAACGGGTAAACCCCTTCATAGCGGAACTGGAGAATATGAATCCTTTCGATGACAATGACATCGCGCTCCATATCGAACACTCCGACATGATTAGCAACGAAATTGTGGCTATCGTGGCTCTTGCCCCAGCATCCACTCCCTCACGTCGTAAAGTGGTCATTCGACGTAAAGATCAAGCCGCACCCATTTTTCTAGATCTCCTTTCCCCGTTCGTGGAACCGTTGCATTATTTGCTATTACTTCCTCATGGCACCCTTGGATGGTCTCCTCTCCGATTTACCTCCAATGGTGGCAAATTTAGCCAAGCACGTTGGTACCGGACCCGTTTCTATATGAATGCCGAGCAAATGTCCACTTTCTCTCGACTGACAGGTGCTTCAAATCTCTTCCATCTTGAAAGAAAGGCACTTAATCCCTTCAGGTGAATATTTGGTTGATGCATGGAGTGCGGTCGAAGAGGCCCGCTTAACTTATATCCGCCATAATCAACACTCCGATCCCGATGAGGCCGAGTACATCGGAACGGGCGATGAAGAACCAGTAGATGATGTTCGACTCCCATCCACTTTTGTTCACTCCCCTGCTTGGTCTGCGGCCAACATTTCGGACTGTCTCGCACTCCGTAAAGCTTTCGGACCAGTCACTCTCTTTATCACTTTTGCCACCAATCCCCGCTGGCCTGAAATCACTTCCCAATTGCGATCCGGTCAGTCTGCAAATGATCGACCGGATCTCATCGTGCGGGTGTTTCAGCAATATCTGTCGGCCTTCATGAAGGATCTGCATACAGTGCTGGGTCCTGTCCTGTATCATATTCGAGTCACCGAATTTCAGAAGCGAGGCCTTCCTCACGAACACATACACTGCGTTCAGACCCCCCCATAGGCACAGGTCTGCCAGATCCCGATAGGCAGATACGTAGGCAGACCAGTGTGCCGACCCTTGCCGATCCATCTGCCTATCTCTGCCGAGGTTGGTCTAGGTATTCCGACCGGATTAGGCACACATAGTCTCACGTGGGCCGATGTGCCTAGCTAGGTAGATTCAATAACCAGCACAGTTCGACCTTGCTCTCATTCCAAACACCAGTTTTAATCCTTTCTCACATGTACACACCTTGTTAGCCTATTAGAGTCCATAAGTCTGCCTTGAAATCTAAATTCCCGAACCGTTCTGATAGCTTGATTGCCGAATGATTATCGCGCACATCAATGAAAGATACACCAAGATTACGTGCCAGGAGGTCAAAACAGTAATTACTAATACAGCTAGGGCGAATTGGCGGCCTAATTTAGGCCGCCACCAACCTGGGCCCACGTCGACCAGGGTCGGCCAAGGTAGGCACACCGCCGTCGGCGAAGATCGGTGAAGGTGGGCAGGCTTTGCGTCGGCAGAGTTGCTAGACCAACGTCGGCCGACGCCTATTAGCATCGGCTAACATCAGCTTGGGTAGGCAGTCCGTAGGCGGAGATCGGTGAAGGTGGGCACAGCTGTGCCTATGGGGGGGTCTGAATGCAGTGATAGCGGTCGCTCTCAAAAATGTCCCAAGATCGCCTGCGGAAATTGATGCCTTTCTTAGTGCTGAGCTCCCTCGCAGCCCCGGCCCACTCCGCGACGCTGTTAAACGCCATATGACGCACACCCACGATCCCAGCAAGTCATATCACCGATGTGGCTGGCCGCACGAATCCCAATACGGCTTTCCTAAACCAGTCAAAACGGAATCCTCATTCAATGAACGGGGTTCGTTCACTGCTCTGTTACCTAACTTTCTTCACTGAAAGCGCTGATTCAGGATATTTTGAGCATCGTCGTCGCGACATTGAAGACAGATTCACTGTTTCTCACATAGCTTGGCTCATTCTCAAATACGACTGCCACATCAATGTGGAGTTCTCTACAGGTGTCAATCTTTTCCAATACCTCTTCAAGTACTTCTTCAAAGCTTTGGATCAGGCCAATTGGGCCATACGCAGGCAGCCGTCCGATCCCACGACCCCCCCTCCTGCAAGGAAACCTGTCGATGAAATTCGAGACTACGAAAGGGGACGATACCTCTCTAGCATCGAAGCCGCGATGCGTCTCGCATCTTTCCACATTTCGGAGAAGAAACCTGGTGTCAAACGGCTTCCAATCCATCTACCCGGTCGACAGTATGGCCAAATGTCGCGGAAGAACGGCTCTGAGTCCAATGCTACTCTATATATGTCGCGCCTCCGGCATCCTGATCTTGATGACATGACATATGTTGAATTCGGTTCAAAGTGCCGCCTCGAGAAGCACGAACCCCACAAGGACTTGCATCCTCTTCAGATCCTCGAGGATGAATACCCAGGTCGACCCCGAATGTGAATTCGCTTTTACCAACCCGATCATGTAGGAGTTTGCCGTATTCAAATGGTCTATCCCAGGCATGGCGACGTGTTTTATCTTCGTGCGCTCTTACTCCATCGGTCTGCCCGAAACTGGATTGACATGCGCACCATTGACGGTGTTCTATACCGGACGTACCAAGAAGCTGCGCGCGCTCTGGGACTTTTTGACAACCGTGATGAAGGAATTATGGCCTTCGAAGAATTGTTGGGTTCGGGCGCACCACAGCCCAACTGAGGTGGATATTTGCCGTTCTCGCGGTGGAGGGAAGTCCAGTGTTAATAATTTGGGAGAGTCACGAGAATGCACTCTCTGCGGACATCAGAGATCGCATGTTGCGAGTAACCGCCGTTCCACCACCAGATCTGGTGAGAACGAAGTTTTACTAGCCCTTCAAAGTCTGTTACAGGGCCTCGGAAAATGTCTAGCAGACATTGGACTTCCAGAGCCGACAGAGCGCGAGCAAGAAGTAAATGCAGAGCGTCTTCGGTGGGGCGGTGATCCGGGTAATCTATGCGCCTTCAAGGATGGATTAACAACTGAACAGGTAAAGAATTTCAAAAAAAATGTATTTTGCCTGCGCTGATTGAAACATTCGAAGAGAGTGATCTACGACCGCATCATGCATGTTTCAACCACAGAAAATCCCCTACCCATTCATGTTGATGGTCGTGCTGGACGTGGAAAGACCTATGTCCTTTATCCGGTTATTGGTGCCTTGCGAAAATTGGACGAGATTGTACTGCTCTGATCTCGTTATCGTACCCACCATCATCAGCACGTGCACAGAGGGGGGCCAAATATTTAGCCCTCCATCAAGCGCGGTTGAACCTCTGGAAAGAACATTAGGGGTACATCTGTTGACCTAGGAAATCGCGAGCAGTCATGTCTAGAGACCTTGCATGCATTGTGAAGTAACTGGCTGTTTTCACCCCTGATCTATCCGGTGCTGCTCCACTCCGTGGAAAATTTACTGACCTACTGACCGTCCTCGTTGATGAGGCATGAAATTGAACACGCCTAAAATAACCCAATTTTGCGACCTTTCAGTTGGATAAACTGATAAAACCCGTCAATAAGGTCATGATAGAGTGCTAGTCTATCCCAGGACTGAGTACTAGGCTGCTGGACGCGTTGAAATACCAGTTTCAAACATTATATTCATCACACTGGCTATAGAAACACTCCTGCAAGTTGTACTGATGGTGCAACAAGTTTGAGTGCAATATGGACGCTAGGCCATATATTAAACACATGGGACATTGGAAGGAACACATATACAGCTTAAAGAACAAATGGATAACCCTTGGTTCGTTCTCAGGAATATTTGGAAGAGGATACATCCAATGCAGGTTCTAACTTACCTTATTTGGTAACAGTGGAAATTCTCTTGGCTTTTGTGGGCTTTCCTAGGTCGGAGACAGCTGAGCGCTGTTGTGGACGTCCAGGAATCATCTAGAATGGCCAGAATGGCATTGGGCGCTGTCTTCTGAGTCCAAATGAGTCACAATTGTCATGGAGATATATGAGATAATTCAAAAGGCTGTGTTATTCCTTGGGGAATAGCTCGATTTGGCTTGGATACACTCGGACTTCTTGTGGGACCGAATAGACTGACTAATGCGCTTAGAATTTACGGTCACACGCAGAGAACACCCGGAGTTTTGGGTGGATCTTTATATTTCCATTTATCACAAGGCTGTGCAAAGTATAGTATTTAAACCCGCATGTAAAATTAGATACGACTCAGTCCTTGTGTGATTAACTTGGTTACACTCTGCGCGGCCTTGTGCCAAATTGCCTAAGTCCAACAGTGGGTAGTTGTGGTAGTAACTAGGATAATTAATAAAATTGGTTATCATTGCACTACATTGTGTGAATTGGCAAGGATCTAAGGTTTCTTTGAGATTGAAGGACGATACGCCTGTCCTACCTCCCGAACACACACACGGCATTGAAGTTGTTAGTGGTTGGATTGGGATATATTGGAGTGTAGACTTTGTCTAACTCTTTTGTATTCGATTTCACTGCTGCACTTAGGTGCATCGTTTCATCTGGAGCCCACCGCGAGGGGTAACAGTCTCAAAAACGAATTGGAAAACCTGCCTTAACAGCCTTTGTGTTGAATACATTGTATTGTTGCAAACCTGTCGAGCCCTAGCTCCAGGACACCTACTGCTTGGGAGGAAGCGACTGGATCCTATTGGACCACAGTACCAACCAGAGCTAGTAAAAATTCAACTGGTCAGAGGAACCATCCGGTAACTCTAAGTCCAGCGGAAACTGCACGACTTAGTGCAGCGGAAAAAACACAACATCGGATACAAGCTAATTTGGAACAGCAGCGTAGGGCTTCACAAACCCAACACCTGACTGGCCAGAGTGGATTGGGATCTAGTGTTGTACTACAACAAAATTTTGTTGAAGAGGATATTTCTTCGGATCCATTGGCAGAACAAAACCCTGTTACACCGACTCCTCCCACTCTTCAGATTTCAAACCCATTTCTTGACTCTCTCTCTTCTCCTATTGTTTCTTCATTCCCTGTTCGAATCATGGCAAATACTACGGTTAAAATACCCGAGGCATGGGATCGGAATGCTCCGCATTTCGACTCAAATCGGCCAGATGAACTCCAGCAGTTCCTGGACCATATGGATTCTCTCATGGATAAGGCAAAGACACCACAGGATGAAAAGAAGGGAAAGTTAGTCAGCTATGCTGATTATACTTCAAAACGGGAATGGATAAGCTTACCTTCGTACCAGAATGGAAGCTACGAGGATTTTGTTAAGGACATTATAAACCACTATCCATCTATTCGTGATTCGGAAAGGGGTTCTATTTCGATCCTAAACAAACTATTGGCTAAATTTGCCAACAGAAGTATTTCAATGGAAGACCAGGATGAGCTTATGGACTTGATTCGACCTATGCAAGGTCAAGTCAAACGGTTAATACCTGCAAAGTTGACCAATAAGTCAGCTATTGCTCGGTTTATGGAAAAATTGGATGTGGAGTTTGTCAATCGCATCTGGTCTCGTCTGGATATGGATGAAGTAGTCAGGAATACGATTCCTGTCGACCCTAATGATGCAGACGCCGTTGCAGCTCGTGCCAAACAGCTAAAAGACCGAGAGACAGAGCGCTACTTGTTTGAAGAGGTAGTTGCTGTTGCAAAGGACTTGGCTAGAGGTAGTGCTGACAGAGAGGAATATGATTTTGGGAATAGTGCTCATGGCACTGAAGGAATGAATCGAAAGGTTATTAAATCTGAAGTGACTGCAGCAACCTCAGTTTTGGAAAAGAGGGCAGAGGCAGCCATAGAAAGAATGGAACAATGGCAGGTTCAAATGTTGGATAAATTTGAACTAAGTCAACGGAAAATGGAACAGTTCATGAAATCGGTCAATAGTAATGGTCCTAGACATGGAGAGGTCCCTACTTCTCAAATGGTCAATAGACCTATGACTCTAGCGGAAATTATCTGTCACTATTGCCAGTTACAAGGACATATGGTTGGAAACTGTGAACATCGTCGAAAGCACATTGAGGAAGGACTTTTAAATGTCATCCAAGGTAGAGATCATCTTCCAGATGGGACTCCTCTATTTATGCCTAGAGATGGTCGCTCTAAAAAGGAATTTGTGGAAAGCTATCTCAAGAAGTCAGCTCAGAATTTAGTTGGAACAGTTGCTGGAGTTTATAACCTTTCTACCGATATGGAGGAGGCTTTATTCTCAAATGGCACTAATTACGACCCAAGGGATGACGAGATCTTGAGTAGAGCGGTTACTGAGACAAACTTGCGGCGTCAAATAGCTCAATTGACTGCTCAGTTGAACCAAAATCAGGGAGAAAGGGCGATGCAACTCGTCCAACAACAACAACCTACAGGGGTTGTTCAACCAACCTCTATGGCTCCTCCATCGCAACCAAATGAGCTTGCACAGGCAATAACTCTGCTTTCACAGCAAATGCAGCAGTTTATGGTACACACTCGGGCAGGTGCCACCCGAACGGGCAACTCCCAGGACAATGAGGGTTTCTAGATGGTTCAAGGAAGGGGACCAAGGGCTTTAAACAAAAGTCCGTGTCTGCTAAATCCCCGGAGAACCAGGCAAAGCAGAAAAAGCCTGATGTTGATAAAACTGATGTGGCTACTTGGCGCAAGCCTAAAGAGGATAAACAGGTTAGGTTCAGTGAGGCGAGTACTGGGCAGGAATTGGGAAAGGAACTCCCTTTCAAAGATGTCCCACCAGTGCAATTTTCGGATAGGAATAAGGAATCTACTAGTGGTCTGAAACATGACACTATAGCTGAAATTGCGTCGGATGTGGCCTATAAATTAAGGGCACCCATAGACGAAATCAAGGAAGCAAGTGTTAAGGCCATAGTGGAGACAATTAAGTCAGTGGTAGTGGGAATTCCACTTGCAGACTTGATTGCAGCTGCTCCTGCAGTTCAAAAGGAAACTAAAAATCTGGTTAGCAAAAAGCGAGTACCAGTACAGGGCAAGGAAAGTGTGAATGTCCAGGGAAATATAGAGGATAAAGTTGACATGGCAGAGGATGAAGATTCGCTTCCTGGCAACATATATGACAGGAGGGACAGTACATTCAGTCAGATGCTATACATACCAGGGAGATACATATGCTCCAACAGTTCTATGTGGCTGAAGAGGAGGATGGACTTGTTCCGAAGGGAGCAGTTGTTGTTTGTGACCCTGTGCTGCAATATCTGAGTTCTCTTGGAGAAAATGAAGCTCCTAAACAGATTTTCGCAAACATGGTGGATCCAATTAAGGGAGTGGATTCAGCGTCTCTGAGAGTGCTTTATCCTTTGATTCAGGGACATGGACAGGCAGAGGCGATTTTGGATGGAGGGTCACAAATTGTTTCTATGGCCTTGGCTACTGCAATTGAGTTGGGTTTAGCATGGGACCCAGACATCAATATTTTCATGCAGAGTGCGAATGGTCAGGTTGAGAAGACAGTTGGATTGGCTCGCAATGTTGCCTTCAGGTTTGGGAAAATTACAGTGTACTTGCAAGTGCATGTAATCCGGGATCCTGCATACAAAGTCTTGCTAGGCAGACCATTTGATATCTTGACGGCAAGCAATGTGCAGAACCAGCAGGATGGTGGACAGATTGTCACCTTGACAGACCCAGTGACTAAGAAGCGTTGCACGCTTCCTACTTTCGAGAGAGGGGCCTTAAAACACCTTCAGAAAGTCAGACCTAGTGTTACTGAGGTTCCGAGGATACTGCCAGAATGGCAACTGGAAATTTTCAAGTAAACTCGAGGAATTGATCGAGGATCAACGAGAGTTTGCTGCAATAGTTGAGATAGATGAAAATGGTCAAGGATGGATTCAAATGGTACAACATGCAATTTCTCAGGATGGAACCTTTTCGAAAGAACAGTTGGCTACATTATATACAGAACAAGCCTTACCTGAACTTGGAAAAGAGGATCCAGAGGCGGTTGCATTGTTTCAGGAATATTTAGGGATACCAGACTCAAGGAAAAATCAGTATGGTACCTTGATGGCTCAGGCTGTGCCGGAAACGGATTCACGGGTATGACCGAATATGAAAAGTTGGCCCAGAGTTTCCGCATGGAAAAGAAACCTAAAAGGCATACTACTCGGGGAAGATGTACTTGCTGCAGTTTTGCGGACTCGATAATGCCTGTAGAACAAAATGCACCGAGTTTGCATTCAAGAACACCGGTGAAAGTGTTCGTGGGCAAAAAGTATAAGCCAGTAGCGCAAAAAGTGCGCCCAGTATATCAGGAATTACCAGAGGAATATCGGATTGTGAGGAATATAACTGGGGATCCTCTAAAGGATTTGCCTACCTTACCAGTCAGGCCCCCAGATTTCACTCCAATTGGACGGTACACTCAGGAAAGAAAGGAAATTATAGATGGGATTCATGATGAGGAATTTATGTGGCCAGAAGAAAAGAAGTTGTTGCACTACTTTATGATGGTTCACAATCGGAACTTCGCTTGGGATGATTCGGAAAGAGGGACATTCAAGGAGGAGTTCTTTCCACCTGTTAAATTGCCTGTACTTGAGAATCACAAGGTTTGGGTTGAGAAAAATATACCCATTCCACCCGGACAATTGGAAGAAGTGTGCAAGGTATTGAGGGCCAGCATTAATGCGAATATTTATGAGCCATCTAATGGGTCCTATCGCACTAAGTACTTTAGTGTACTCAAGAGCGACGGAAAATCCATAAGATTGGTTCATTCTTTGGAACCACTGAATGCTGTGACCATTGCCCACTCAGGAATTCCTCCAGGTGCGGAGGAATTGGCAGGCCACTTTGCAGGAAGAGCATGTGGTGGATGTTTGGATTTATACTCTGGATATAATCATAGGACTATTCACGAGTCCTCTAGGGATTATACAACATTCCAAACACCATTTGGAGCGTTGAGGCTAGTTAAACTACCTCAAGGGTGGACCAACTCGGTTCCAATATTTCATGAGGATGTAACATATATTCTAAGGGATGAAATACCCCATGTAACGAAACCATACATTGACGATGTGCCTATCAGAGGGCCTGGTTCAAGGTATGAGTTGCCAGGAGGAGGTTATCAAACCATACCCGGAAACAAGGGCATTCGACGTTTTGTATGGGAGCATTTTCAGAACTTGAATAGAGTGGTTACTCGGATGGGTTATGCTGGAGGGACCTTCTCGGGAAAAAAGGCAGTTTTATGCAAGAGTGCTACAATTATCGTTGGTCATGTCTGTGCATTTGAAGGCATTAAACCTTCAACTGACAGAATTGGCGTAATTGAAAGATGGGGTGAACCTACATGTTTCACTGATGTCAAATCTTTCTTGGGCACAGTGGGAGTTATGCGGATGTTCATTAAGGATTACACAATTTTGACTTGGCCTATCAATAAGTTGACTCGGGCTGGTGTTGAATTTGTGTGGGGACCTGAACAGAAAGCATCAATGGCTGCTATTAAAATGGCAGTTGCCAACTGTGAAGCCCTGAAACCAATCAATTATGACTGGGATTCTGCGGTAGTGCTCGCAGTGGATACATCTTGGATGGCAGTTGGGATTCAGATTTATCAAGTGGATCCTAATGACCCAAAGAAGAAGTATTATGCAAAGTTTGCGTCAATACCTCTGAATGAAAGGGAAGCTAGGTACTCTCAGCCAAAGAGAGCACTATTTGGATTAAAAAGAGCTCTTGAAGCAATGAGCTATTGGTTATCTGGTTGCAGAAAACTGGTTGTCGAAACAGATGCTAAATATTTGAAGGGAATGTTGGATAATCCGGGCATGGGGCCTAATGCGACCATAAACCGGTGGATAGAACAAATTCTGATGTTCCACTTCACATTGAAGCATGTGATGGGTAAAACATTTGGGCCAGATGGATTGTCTAGACGATTGAAGCAACCTGGGGATGAAGAATTCCCTGATGCTGAAGTTGACTTCGACAACAATGATCCACCTGAATTACATCCAGACAGCATTCAGGTACCTGCACCAATGGAATTCGAGGATTTCAAACATGACATTGACACCAGAGGTGGCTACCTGTTTGAGTTAACTGGAGAGGAGGCAAAAGATACTTCGGACTTTGAGGCAGAACTCCATAAAGCAGAGACATGTAGATGTCCACATGATGAGAAAGTTCTATCTGAGGTAGTCCAGTTTCTGCAAAATTCGGTTGAACAGTTGGTTCAACAAAAGAGAGGAAAATTGGCAAACACATTGGCTAAGGAAGCTGGAGAACCACTGCTACCTACCACTGAACAGAATAGGGTATCTGAACCTTATACTGAGCAGCAGAGGACAGAGGCAGGGAAGAGAGCAGATGAGCGCTTGGAACTTGTGAAGAAATGGTTGCAGAATACTAGAGAACGTCCAGAAGGGATGTCTGACTCTCAGTATCGCAATTTCATGCGCTATGCTTCAATGTTTTTCAAGGATAGGGAAGGAAGACTGTACAAAAAGAGTGTAGATGGGAATCATAAACTGGTTGTGGATAAGGATAGATGGATGTTTATGATGAAATCAGCACATGACAGTCTCGGACACAGAGGATTCTTCGCTACAAAGTCCTTGATTGAATTGAGGTTTTGGTGGCCAGATTTCGAAAAGGATATCAGTCATTATGTGAAGACTTGTCTGTTGTGTCAAATACGACAACAGAGGTTAATAAACATTCCCCCAGTTCAAACCCATACTCCGTCATTGTTTCAACAGATTCATGTGGATGTAATGGTTATGGGTACACCATCGAATGGATACAACAAAGTTGTGGATGCAAGAGATTCGTTGAGCAGATGGCTGGAAGCAAGAGCAATAAAGAACGAGAATGCTCGAACTTTGGGACTCTTCTTGCTTGAGGAAATTATATGCAGATGGGGCTGTCCAGAGGTTATTGTCACTGATAATGCACCTCAGTTCATAGCTGCAGTGGAATGGTTATCAGCCAAATATGGAATTAAAGGCATTAGGATTTTGCCCTACAATTCCCAGGCTAACGGAACAATAGAAAGTGGACATTGGCCTATCCGCCAATCATTATACAAAGCTACAGGAGGAAATCCAGGTAAATGGTACTGGTTCCTGCCTCAGGTAATATGGGCAGATCGAGTTACCATTAGGAAAGGACTTGGATGTTCACCTTACTTTATGGTAACAGGAGCACATCCAATTCTACCATTGGATATAGTTGAAGCGACTTGGCTAGTTGAACTACCAGCTAGAGCTTTGACCACTGCGGAATTAATCGGATTCAGAGCTCAGGCATTAGCAAAACATCAGACACATGTTGAGCAAATGAGGGCCAGAGTCTCTAAGGAAAAATTGGCAGCAGTCAAGCGGTATGAAAAGATGCATGAGCACACAATCAGAGAGTTCAATTTCAAACCAGGGGACTTGGTACTGGTTAGAAATTCGATGGTTGAAAAGTCTTTGAACACAAAGATGGCTCCTAGGTATCTTGGACCGATGATTGTGGTTAGGAAAACTAATGGAGGAAGCTATGTGGTTGCAGAACTCGATGGTTCAGTGTTCCAATCAAAAATAGCGCAATTCAGGGTAGTACCCTATGAGGCTAGGCACAGTATTCCACTGCCGGATAACATTCATGAATTAATAGACTTGTCTCAAGATTCATTAAACGAATTGGTGAATGATGGAGTGGAACTGGAATATCAAGGAAAGGATTTTCAGTTTGAAAATGTCAAGTTGGGAGTGGATGACAGTTATACTGAATTCCCACCAGCAGAAGACGAGTTTGAGGAACAAGACTTGGACCCTAATGCTCCAAAAGTTCATCAGACTAGGGCAGTTAAAAAGGTTGGCCGAGAATTGGCTGTACAACAGGAGATGGAATTGGAAAAAGCATGGAATACTTGGCAAAGACGAAAGAAAATTGCTACAGACAAGACTCTTGCTCCATCTAAGAGAACTTGAAGTCTTTCTCTCTGCATCTGGTGAAATGGACTGAGGGCAGTCAAAATTTCAGGTTGGGGGAGAGGGCTTGTCTGAAACAATGAATGGTTACAAGGATAATTCAACCCGGATTTTTCGCATTTGTTAAAAATTCCGAGGTTGAACTTGGGAAAAACAATGGCAACGTGGTTTATACAGTATCCTGAGGGAAATAGCCTCTGAGACAGAGTGGGTAAGCCAGGAACTGAGAGCTAGGTTAATCAGGATATAGGATGTTCAGAGGGTGTCTAGAGAGTGAGAACCTCCTTGACAAATATCTGAATTATTGGGAATTGTAGGATAACGCCTCAGAGGCAACCGTGGGAAACTTGGTTCAAGTAGCTGTTGGCTGGCATGCAATGGGCCTTATGATTGCACTGTCGATTTGGTTGGCAAAATTATTCTCCACAAAATACCTACACTGATAAAGGGAGTGACTGAGGGCAGTCAGAATTTCAGGTTGGGGGAGATGATGAGGCATGAAATTGAACACGCCTAAAATAACCCAATTTTGCGACCTTTCAGTTGGATAAACTGATAAAACCCGTCAATAAGGTCATGATAGAGTGCTAGTCTATCCCAGGACTGAGTACTAGGCTGCTGGACGCGTTGAAATACCAGTTTCAAACATTATATTCATCACACTGGCTATAGAAACACTCCTGCAAGTTGTACTGATGGTGCAACAAGTTTGAGTGCAATATGGACGCTAGGCCATATATTAAACACATGGGACATTGGAAGGAACACATATACAGCTTAAAGAACAAATGGATAACCCTTGGTTCGTTCTCAGGAATATTTGGAAGAGGATACATCCAATGCAGGTTCTAACTTACCTTATTTGGTAACAGTGGAAATTCTCTTGGCTTTTGTGGGCTTTCCTAGGTCGGAGACAGCTGAGCGCTGTTGTGGACGTCCAGGAATCATCTAGAATGGCCAGAATGGCATTGGGCGCTGTCTTCTGAGTCCAAATGAGTCACAATTGTCATGGAGATATATGAGATAATTCAAAAGGCTGTGTTATTCCTTGGGGAATAGCTCGATTTGGCTTGGATACACTCGGACTTCTTGTGGGACCGAATAGACTGACTAATGCGCTTAGAATTTACGGTCACACGCAGAGAACACCCGGAGTTTTGGGTGGATCTTTATATTTCCATTTATCACAAGGCTGTGCAAAGTATAGTATTTAAACCCGCATGTAAAATTAGATACGACTCAGTCCTTGTGTGATTAACTTGGTTACACTCTGCGCGGCCTTGTGCCAAATTGCCTAAGTCCAACAGTGGGTAGTTGTGGTAGTAACTAGGATAATTAATAAAATTGGTTATCATTCACTACATTGTGTGAATTGGCAAGGATCTAAGGTTTCTTTGAGATTGAAGGACGATACGCCTGTCCTACCTCCCTGAACACACACACGGCATTGAAGTTGTTAGTGGTTGGATTGGGATATATTGGAGTGTAGACTTTGTCTAACTCTTTTGTATTCGATTTCACTGCTGCACTTAGGTGCATCGTTTCATCGTACTACCCGCTAACCCACTAATCAACTGATCTTGGAACTTATAGGTACCCGGTTTTCTCACACATTATTCTATGCCCGAGTATCGAAACTCCCCTGGGCTTACAATTGCCTATCGGTTGAGATTCATGTCTCGAGTATAATTTCCAGAATATCGAAACTCATTCAGGTGTTCAACTGTCCATCGGTTGAGACACATGTCTCGAGTATAATTCTAGAGTATCGAAACTCATTTAGATGTTTAATTGCCCCTCGGTCAAGACTAATGTCTCGAGTATAATTTCCAGATTATCGAAACTCATCCACGTGTTCAACTGTCCATCAGTTGAGACGCATGCCTCCACTGAAATTTCCAGAGTATCGAAACTCATCCAGATGTTCAATTGTTCCCCCTCGGTCAAAACTCATGTCTCGAGTATAATTTCCAGAATGTTGAAACTCATCTAAGTGTTCAACTGTCCCTCGGTTGAATCATGTCTCGAGTATAATTTCCAGAGTGTCGAAACTCATAGTATCGGAACTCATCCAGGAATTCAATTGCCCAGGCCTATGTAATGCGGACGCCACAGTACCATATGCACCTTCACCGATCTTATTCAAAACCTGGTAATTATCGCCTAATAGAGGTTATATAAAATCAACTATCTTGACGAAATGGCTGTTTTACCGATTCTGAACTGGAGCTGAAGACTGGGCGGCCCTGCACAAGAAGGCATTAGGAGTGATAATGGATCCAGCCAGTGAACCGCAGGAGAGGACTCGCGAGAAGAAACGATCCCTTAGCCGAGGAAGGGATCAAAAGGATTGGGAGATTTAAAAATGGGGGCTGGCTTAAATATGGAGTGCGGGAGGATCGGGCCGGTCAACTTTGGCCACGGCCCATCCTCATAGGGCAAGAAGCGGTGGTGGTAGGATGGGATTCTTCGATCGAACCGTCAGGACAAAAAATTCTAGACACCCTGTTTGTTCGATCGGTGAATCCACCTCGAAAAATTGAGATCCCGGACCTCCCTTTAAACGTTGTGCCTCTGGGACCAACCTCTAATCACATGACCTGCTTGTTGCGCGACGATTCATTGCTTTCCTTGATGCGGGAACAGGCCATGGTGCCGCCAAATTTTTCTATGACTGACTATGCGTCACAAGGGAAGGGCCGAATTGAGAATGTGCTTCACCTTAACCACAGCAAGAACCACCACAATTATTACGTTGCACTTTAAAGGCTGAGCAATGGCAGCAGCGTTTGAAGAATCAATATAGGAGGGCTCCACACCAATGTGGGACACGGCTTGATGTGCGACCGGAGAAGATGAGAACCGATTTTATTCACAGAAAAGGCTGCACGGATCCGTGAGCGAGGCACGAGTGAGGGGATACAGGGTTTCTAGATAGAGATCCGGCCCGGTGCCAGTCGAAGGCTGCAACAAACAACCACAAAGTGGTTGGCTTGCACCCTTCCTCCTCGCGTACTACTACCGTAGTCTACGCGCTATCCTACGTCGGGCTCCGGTCCCTCCTACTGCTTTTGCATTTTACGCGCTCGCCCCTCCCCCCGAACCATGGCGACCGCGAAACGAGGCAGACCGAGAACGACCCAGCCTACAATCTCGCCAGGCATTCAGGACCTGCCTAGCGCCCAGGAGTCCAGCCCTGAGGTCAAGGACACACCCAGGACAAGAGCTACAAGGCACCACGCAAAGTACCGGTCATGGTGTCGCCTCCGGTAACGCGAGGCGCGGACAAAGTCAAAGAGAAGAAAAAAGCAGAGGTCGAGGAGGATGTGGAAAAAGAAGAGGCAATCGGCTTCCAGAGGATGGACGAGGACTCTGACATCGCAGCTGAACGGCAGGAGCTTTACGGCGAGTACGACAGGCTGTATGAGTCAGAAAACGAGGAGGGAGCTGACCAGGATAATGCCATGAGCTCGCCGTTCGCTCACCGGGTGGAATCAGCAGAGCGTGCCGAGCCACGCTCGGACGGCCCCATGACCTCCTCACCTATCGCTCACTCACAGAGCCAGCACCGCCGTAAGGCACTTGTCCTCACCAGAGAGAAGTCCGAACGCATCGCGTCTCGCGAGAGATCTCGCGACGCCGAGCGCGAAGCAGCGCCGGAAACAGCGCCAGCCCAAGCCAAGGCAGGTCGCGTACGCCATCGACAGCCCACGACGCCCACGACGCCCAACACGCTGCAGGCAAAGAAACCACCGACCAAGCGGGCGAAAGTGACCCTCCCAAAGACACCACGGCATCCAGCGGCAGTTCCAGCAGTCACCTTGACAGACGCTGAGCGTTGGCAGCGGCACAAAAGAAGCCGGCGCGCCGCGTCTCCTTCTCTAACATCGTGGACACCATGCCGTCGTCGTACGACTTCAACCTCCCGGCACCATGATTGCGAGGTAATCGCAAGCCAGGGATCCCCATACAGGATGGCGATAGTAGTTGCGCTGTGACGGGTAAATTCGTGGTTTGAATGTGTGTGACCAGTCAACTTACCCCCCACCACTCGAGCGTAGACATCCCTTCCGGTATAGCTTCGCGTACCGCCAAATAGCCCTGATACTCATCAAGCCATGGCCGTAATGGGTCGATGTGCGTAGCCGATAAATCAGACATGGGATCGTCGTCCTCTTCAGGAGTGACAGCGCGCCTGCGTTGCTTGCATCCGGTGGACCTGGCTTTCTGGGACGACACGGTTGTCCGGCGTGTGGCGGCGTTGAGTTTAATGTAACGCTCTTTGAACTGCAGTGGCGTTTTAGGGAACCCCAGAATTGAAGTGAGTAAGTATCGCACGTGCCGTCGCCTCCATGTTCTTATTCGCGTCCTTTTGACGGTTTTTGGGCCAGTGTTTCTGGAAATACGATAGTTTCTTCCGCGGATCAAGAACTAACAGAGGTTAGAAGACGTCATAAAATTAAGCTTGAGACGCACCCATCGCGAACATGTATGAGTTAGAGTTCGATGTTTTCTGATAATACTCGTCGACCTTCAGTAGTGCTTTCCCAAGCGCGTCATGGAATACAGAGCGATTTTATACAAGAATACAACAAAGAGAATAGCAAATGGGTCAAACGGAATAATTCCGTGAAACAGGGGGAGGGACCGGGGAGAGTTTGAGAATGGATAAAACCAGGAGGGCACGACGTTGAGGATGAAGGGACGGGGAACTCGGCACAGGGGTAGGAGCCGCGCCAGGAACGAAATCTGAACGATGAAGACTTGAAGTAACGCCGGCGCTGAGCCGCAGTGAGCGCGAAGGCGCTCTAAAGCAAACAAGGTCAGCGATTTGATCCGCCGCCTAAATCGGGCCGCTCAGGCCCGGGCTTCAAAATCCTGAAGCCCAAGCCCTGGCCCGCTCAAGCTCTGCCTCGGGCCTGGCCCGGCTTGGGCCTCACAGGGCCTGGCCTGGCGGGCCTGGGGCTTGAAGCCGGGCCCTTAACATCACTACTCTTCACCGATTACGCACCAATTCAGGCGACATCTGTGCCGTCAGAACGGGTGTTCTTATCGTCGGCAGAGACAGATATGAAGCGCCGAAACCGGATAAGTCCCCACTTAATGGAAGCCCTTCAAATGCTCAAGTTCAATTTCAAGAAATTTCGGTTGAACTTCATGTCGGAGTGGCAATCGGCTCCGATCGTAGACGGCGATGAAGACTGGCTGCGCCAACTGGCCACAGCAACCGATGGAGCTGACCAAGCCGAGGCAATGGAGGCACTCACAGAAAGCTTTGAAATGGCGGATACATTGATTCACATGCCAGAGGAAGACACGTCCGCGTATCATAGTTCAGATATGAGATGAAATCAAGTAATATTTAAAATGTATGTGTTTGCTAGCTAGCTAAACCCCAAAACAAGCCCTCCTTCTTTTGCGTTTGGGTTGAAAATATGCTCAAAAATTCCCGACTTCATCGACTCGAGTCGACTTGAGTCGATTTCGAGTGACTTCATGATGCCAAGTCGAGTCGAGTCGAGTCGAGTCGAGTCGAATGTCATTTGAAGTCGACTTGTCGAGTCGTGACTCCACTTTTTGAGTCGCGGCAACATTAGTCGGACAAATGCCGGTGTAGTCAACATCGAGAGCAGATATCGATCAATACAGGGGCAGGAAAGTCCGAGGATGGGATGAAGGCGGAGTTTTGCTTTTTGGAAGGCAAGAAAGATAAAGTAAGAATTCAGGAGCAGGAAGAGGTCCCGCCAAAGGAAACCGGGCCAGATAAAGATTACATGAAGTTTTTCCGATGAAGGTAACATTACATTTAACGCACGCTTGAATTTAAACTTGGGATTCAAACCCCGGCCGTCATCTTGAAGACTTGGCTCGACGGCTGCCTTTCAAAAAGCTTCAGCTTTATTCTTGGGCCTCTAATGTCTCACGGCCTCATGAATAGTTACATTATGATTTCCTCGGTAAAAAAGAGTTCATGTGGCCAGGTTACTTCACGGAAGACATACTTACACACCAGCAATGCCTTCGTCCCCCTATCCATCGTAGGCGTATTGTTTAACAGGGGCTTGCCAGCTTTGTACGAGGTCAGCTAAATGATATTAGGACTGATCTGTGTGAATACGATGCAGATTTGTTTCGTTCTACAGGCAGAATCTAGGTGACATAGAGAAAATTGTCGTGAAACAGAAACTGGTGCTCTCATCTAGTGAAAAAGAATCGTGCTCTTGACCCAGGTTCCACCCGGGGAGGAAAATTGCAATGAAAGATTTTCACCACTCTGTCAAGTCAGTTCCTCCCCTCATCGCACCGGCAACGATCCAGAATCTGGGCGGATGTAAAAGATCGACCAAATCAAGCCGCTGGTCGTTATTCTTGCAGCATTTGAATCCCCGCCCTACTACTATAAAATGATCAAGCCGAGAGGTCCCAGCGGCTTGAGTTGGTGGACCTTTGTATTCGGCACAATTCAGCGATCGCGGCCGGTGAAATGAAGGTCTTATATCAGAGAGATGAAGAGCTCACTGAAATTTTGAATTCACTTGACAGAATGGTGAAGGATTACAGCTCTTTATCCTGCCTGCCACAGGTGAATTTCCCTAACAACTATACATTCAAAGTTAGAGTCATATTCACTATCCCGGTATTTGCTGCCCTCCGGAATACCTTCAAGTACATCATTTCAAAAATCTAGGTCAATCGGAGGACTACAGCTACTATGGGACAAAACACCGAAATCTGACCCAGTAAATGACCTGGAGGTGCCGCGGAAAAATCTGAAGATGCCATGCCCTGCGCCTTTTCCACACGAATTGAATGAGCCTACTCCTGAGGCAAACCGTTGAGAATTGAGCTCACAATTACTGTTCTCATGAAAATTGACCAAAAAAAAAAAAATTGGCCGCGCCCTAAGTTCCGCAAAGAGCTGTAAGTTCTTCAATGTAATCTCTCGTGGGTGGATGCTGATGAAGGTCTTTTGTCACCATGATAAATGGCATCGGTTTCTGGGTCCCGACGACTTCCTATGTAACGATCTACTAGACGGGGACGGGAGTCCTGCAGATGTTTTTACCTCCCCTCACGGGTTCCTTTTCTGAACCGTGGGAGCATTCGAATTGAACCGTCCACCTGACAGGATAAGCCTGAGCATGTAGTCCTGTGGTACGGGGTCGTTTTCAGAAGTTTCATTGTAATATGCTCTTGAAGACGCGAGGAGTCAACCGAAGATTGACGACGAACGACATTTTCAATCCTGACTGCTGAATACTCACGAGGCTCTGAAGCTGCAAAATGAACATTGAATGCTGATCCGACTGTAGTGTAGCACGGCATGATCAGAGACGGAGAATAGATGAATTAAACTGGTTCAATCCTATGAGTAATATTGTGAAGGTAGCTAAGGACATTCGTTCCTGTTGGCTGGGTCCTCACTGAAATCTATCAACGGAACATACACTTGAACAATCAGCCCGTGCGTACAGTAATCCAACGGCTGTCATAACAGTATGGCAGTACTACTGTAACATCATTATCCCTTATTTCACCAAATTTACACCGCTGCTTTTGCTCGGAAATACGCACATGTGCCGAAGTTTTTACCGGTGGAAAACCTTCATTGCAAATTCACACGCTCTAACCTTGTAAGAAAAGTCGCAGGGTGACACTCATCTCACAAAATGCACCGCTCACCACAACTCGGTTTTGTTTCACAGCTGTCTAGTTTCCGCAGATTCACTGCCCAACTTCCACCTCAAAAATCCAGTCCCCAGGTTTGACAAGGGAAAAGAATTCACTGCCTTTGGAAGTATTCATTTTCACTGGTACCTCCCAAGGTCGCATTTCTATATCAGGTTAAGTAAGCCTTTCCAAAGTTAAACAGCAAGAATGTAACGAGATGACACAAGTTCTCTCTTCAGCTACCGGTTGGGTAAGCTCAGATCCTACAGCTCGCCCTTTAAGCGCTGGGCCTGGCTAGTTGGGAGGGCGGCGACAATATGTCCTGCTCGCTTTCGGCCCTCCACACCTCTGGCCGCCGCCTGCATTTACGTAACTCATGAATCCGGGTAGAAATTTCGCAAATCCTGATATCATCGTCAGTGAGTCTTTCTTTGCATTTTGAACAGCCACCAGACCTTAAACCTCTACTTGACCTTGGGATGTTCAGAGGTTTCCAGGGGTATGGACAATTGCACTTATGCAATCTTATTTATTTCTTTGGATGATTTTCAATGACAAACGTCCTTTGTCTGACGTGGTCTACCTCGGAATATATTAGTGGGAGGAAAATAATTGAGAAAGCCGCACAAGAAAACCCTCAGAAGGTAGAGGTAGAGGTGCAAGGGGTCTACCTCTGAGGTTTCAGAGGTGCTGGTTACAACCTCCCCAGAGCGAACCTACAGAAGTCATGGGAGAGAAATGGGATGAACTATCAATCGAGAAGCGGTATTGTCTTTTTGACGGCCGAAAGTAGGTCAACTCGGTATCCGTATCCCCACGTCTCAGGTGGTCGCAAGCGGGATGCGGGACAATATCCTGGCCGAGAGTAGGATAACTCGGTACCCAAACGCGTCCGCAATACACATAAGATCTGGCAAGACAGAGGTGTCTCACAAGCTCCGCACTCAGTCTCATCAGGTAAGTTCCCTTCCGTTCTCCCATATTATCGTATATTTCTCATTTTGTCTCGCCAGTACTGCTGCTTTTATTCGTTCTCCCACCCAGATATTTTACATATGCCCGCACCTTTTCTACTTGGTTCCTAGTTTGTACCATGTACTTGTTTGCTCTTGTTGATTCCACCAGCCCTCGCTCGTTCTTCCTCAACACAGGCCTAAAAAATTGGGGAACATGTTAGAAAGCATATGTAATTTATAACGTATCATCCATAGTTTTTTCTGGTCTTTACAGCTCTTTGCGGAACATTGGGCGCGGCCCGTTTTTTTTTTTTTTTGTAAGTTTTCACGAGATTCCTGATTGTGAGCTCAATTCTCAACCGTTTTCCTTGAAAGTAGGCTCATTCGATTCGGACGGGAAATCCGGAGGGAAACTCGTGGCCCGAAACTTTCTAACCACCTGAAGATCATTTAGTAGGTCAGATTTGGGTGTTTTTGGCTGTACGAGAGCAGACTGGGTCTCACAGTACTAATAATGCTCAGATTGGCCTAGATTTTTGATACGATGTATTTTGCCGTATTCCGGAGGGCATCTCGTACCGGGATAGTGAAACCATCATTTACACCCATACTGGTATGAAATCTGTGGAAATCATATCTAATCAACACCCCGGGCAATTTCAATGTGATAAAGGAGCACAATAAGTATTGTTATTATATTGAATCGATTCTATGACCACCCATCACGACTAGATGAAGAGGGGGACGCAAACCACGAAACACCATCCGTTGTTCATCCGTGGGAAAGTTTTATCCCCGGATTTGCATCCGTACGGATTAGGGGGCGCACGGATTGGATGACGGAAATATCCGGATAAGGCTCATCCGTGCTGGTCCCTACGCTCGAGTCACGGGACCGAGGGGAAAAAGGCTGGCGGTGGTCACGGGATACAACATTTGTGATCGGAGTAAACGTGCGGTTACATTATGGCTCGTATTGTGGCGCGGTTTGTGGATCGCTTGTGGACAACATTACTACGCCAGTATAGGGCAGAGCACGAGTCCGGGTAACCCGTGAGTCACCAAGGGTTGAACCGTGGGAAAACCCGTGAGTTTCCTGACTCGCGGGTTCGGGTACCCGTGTTCACGAGTAACCACGGATCCGGGTACGCATTTCCAGATTTTATAGGTCAAACTCGCGGGTATTTGAGCCATTTTTCTGGGGATAATCAGGGTTCAGAGTGATTAGGGATGCACAAGAGAGGTCACTCGGTCCTACAGAGTGTATTTGGTAGGTTTAAATGATCAGAAACAGTGATTAGGATGCTCTAACCAGTTCAATTGAAGTAAATACATAGAAACTCGAGGGTACCTGCAAGTACTTGCGGGTTTTTCGAAACTCACGAGTTACCCGTTGACCCGCGAGTTTTTTTACGCGCGGACCGGAGTTCACCTTTTCCCAATGCGGGTACTTGCGGTCGCGGATCCGAGTCACCCGCGGGTGGACTCGTTCTCTGCCCTAGGCCAGTATCGTCCTTATAAATCCCATCTCCACCCGGATTATTCTCGCTTGTATTTGCAGGAATGGATGGCCCTTATCATTGGGAACATTTCCAGCTATCCAGATCCTGCTCGGGGCCTTTATTGCTCCTTCCAATCGTTTGCATTTTGAAATGCGTGACTTGACATGATGGTTCCCGCCCGAAAAAGAAAGAATTCCTGATCATTGGGAATATTTCCAACTATCCAGATCCCGCTCGGGGCCTAGGGAAGTCGCGGCCGGATGTTGAGGGGATGGGTTTGATACCTGCATAGCATTGGGGCAGGCGAAGGAGCTCGTGGTCGTGCCAGACCTGGTCGAGCAGAATTTGGACGTCCGCATGGCTCGAAACGGGCTTATCGCGCATGAGGGTGGTGAGAGGTTGGGACCTGATGAAGTCGGGATCAGAGAGCCATGTCGTGGCTTGTGATCGATCGCCCTGGGGGATTTGGCGGCCTGTTCCACGATTCCAGGCGGCGTAGAATTCATGTAAATAGCCTTTGATTATGGTTTTGGAGGGCCATGGAGCGAGAACCCCTTTCACGTTCTTCGCGAGATATCCTGCAAAACCAAACAGATGTTCTGAGCAAATCGATGAATCAGAACAGGTACAGCAGGAAATAATTGAACACCCACTTCTGCTGGGGGTTGGGTGGCCACGTAACCTTCCCAGTACCGCAATATGCGTTCATGACCTCCTCTGCACCGAGAGTGATGGGCTGGAGCAGAAATATAATCATTAGAATCATAGCAAGATGGAATAGGACAAACTTTGCATGCAAGGTCGGGGAGACCTGAATTTTCACTGGTTTCATGGCGAAAAACCACCTTCCTCTGACAAAAAACTGAACCGCTTTCTTATTCCAGTAGTGGGCATTTTCAATTATATTACTTTACTTACCATTTCTAACGAAGGTAAAGATCCATTAGATTGTTACTGACTACTTTACAAGGCCTCGCAGGTAAAGTATTTTACCCGTCGCGCAAGAGAAATACACGATGAGAACGTCCTTGCTCGGCATGCTCAACGTCAAGAATATGTTTATTGTGTGCTTATCTTCGGTAACGACGACGGTATCGGCGCAAGTCGAGCGAGCTGCGAACCATGTGGATGGTCTGTGCGCATCAATATCAATGTTGACATGTTGAATGCACCTCTATTGCGTCAGGTCATGCTTTTCAAATCAGCCTTTGATGCACTCTATTGTGTCAGGTCATGCTTTTCAAAATTCCAGCCATTTGAAATTGAATGCATCTCTAATGCGTCAGATCATGCTTTTCACAACACCTGCCATTTGAACGCACCTCTATTGCACCAGGTCACGCTTTTCAAAATGGCAGCCCTTTGAATGCACCTCTATTGTGTCAGGTCATGCTTTTCAAAATGGCAGCCATTTGAAATTGAATGCATCTCTATTGTGTCAGGTCATGCTTTTCAAAATGCCTGCCATTTGAATGCACCTAGACACCATTTTTGTCGGGTGCATAACCCATTAATATAGGCAAAAACTGACATTTTCAGCTATTGCAAGAGTAGGGCACTTACAGGCCTGACATTTTGCAGGAACATAATAATATGGTAGAGTAACAGTCTGAACACATCCTTCCATGTTTATGTTCATCTCAAGATTCTCATGGGTGTGACTTCAGGGAAAAGAGGGGACATCACAAGTTCAACAAATAGATAGGGCACATAACAGCCAGGTTTTTGACACACATACCATACAGACTGTGCTCTGCTTGCAATTGGCGCTTTTTGCTTGGCAGGTATGGTACTCGTACTCGGTGTCGATCCAACACAATTGCCGATTCCCTTGGATAAAAGGTGAGTACTTTATGACTGTATGGATTGCTACACTACTGATGTCAAATCGTCGCCATTGGCTGCCAGTGTTGTGGCAACTGCTGCCACAACCGCTGCCTATAAAGATGGTACAAGTTAGATAGTTTAATAATATTTGTAGGGAAGTGCAGCCACCTTGCGCTGCTCGGTCAGATGTTTCGCCAAGGCATTCATCCCAAGGGGGATCATTATGATTTCATCACCCACAGCACTGCGTTTTGCGAGTTGAGTTCTGAGTGCCTCCAATTCGCCAATTGAAGCCTCTGAAGACTTTGAATTGGACTTTGTTTGTGCTTCAATCCATTCGGGGATTTCTCGAAAGCGCTCCCAAAATTTGCGTGACTGGAATAAGTTAGCCTGATGTCATCCAAGTCAAATAACTTGTTCACCTTTGAAGTAGACCGCCATTTAGCCTTGAAATATTGTTCAACAAGTCGTAGGGGAGGTTTCTGTCCCGGAATTGGGCCTCCTGCTGCTTCACCTACACTCCATGCGTTCCAGACTTCAGCAAGAGTCATGTCATTCAGTGACTTTGAGGGCTTCCAGATATCGAACAATGTCTTAGGGTCGTAGATGAGTGGGAAGATTTAGGGCCATGCCACAGATTTATGGCCGAAAGTCGGTGGCCAGATGAAATTTGCGGCTCCTATTGACGGCCAGAGTTTATCAAATTTTGGCGGCAGAAATATGAGGCAGAAAAACACGAACCAGGCTTGTGAAATGCTGCCAGTGGAGGAAGCACTAAATCCACTTGAGTTCTGGGTCTAGGAGCATCCTTTCGGACAGGTGAGGTGCGGACAAAGGCCCGGAGAGAGCGGTCATGTCATCAGCCTCATATAGTCCCGTGTCTTCAGCAGCGCGAGTTTCTGCATCTATAAATAATGGGGGGTCCGGGATTTGCGCATGGGTGTGAACAAGAAATGTATTGTCATCGGATTGTGAGAAGGAAAGTGTTTGAGCGTTTGAAATTTCGGCTGACAGGACATAAGATTGAGTCGATCAATATCAACTGGGCCGGGCCTCACCTGAACGTGTACAAGTCTCGTTGGAATAGCCTTTGGCTGGAGAAAGGACTGTGGTTCTTCGTTCTAGCTTCTGCTCCACTCGTTCGAGAATCCGAGTCTGTTGCACCAGTTGAACTCGGACCGCTTCAAGAGATAAGCGCAGTGCTTCGTTCTGAATTCTTGCGAGATCAAGTGGCTCTTTTTCGCTGTCTTTCAGTCGTTGCAAGTCCACAGGAAATACCTCGGACATCCACTTGCGTACATCGGGGTTTTGAAGGGCAGGACATTTGAATAATGCGGACTTGGGACTTGATAGATTGCTGCAGCAGACTGAAAAGTGAAACGATGGGATGAGAACAAGACCTGAGAAAAAGGAGAGGCTGGCCCACTTGAAACATGTATGGACGAAGCTCAATAACCATTTGCCAGTAGTTTGATGCACCAGTGAGGTTCTGTGTACCTTGAACAAATATTGCGAGTTCAATTACCACCCCGACACTGTTAATGTTGCATACCTTCAATCTTTTCCAGAATGCTCTCTGCATCCGGACACATGAGGGAGAGAAAGGCTTCGGGGACACGGACATGGCGCCAGATGGGATCATAATTTTCGTGTACCTTGTAGTCATGTGTTCTGAGTATCGCCTGTTGAAACAGTTCAATATTGTGGACATAGGAAAACAGATCCTCCTTGCAATTTTCGGAAGTTCGGGAGCATAGGTATCCATATAAGTCCCCCGGGACCAGCCCCAGTTTGGCTGTGTCGGAACTGTCCACCCTTAAAATCCACTAGATCATTAAGAAAGAGCTGAATGGCAGAGGAGCTAACCCCATTCTTTCTTGAGGATAGCCGAGCATGTGGCGGGGAAGATACTGTTTTATGTTCGACTCAAAATTGGACTTCTTGTAGGCCATACAATACAGGTTGTAAAGGCTGTTCTCGTTGTATGGTACAACGGGATTAGCACCAAACAGAAGACATACCTATATTCAGTGGGCACATTGCTTGGGAAGGACATAACGTGACACGTAAATTCCGCCAGCTCTTGTTGCTCTCCCAATCGATAGAAATTTTCTTAGGTAACTCGTAAAAATCATGAAGCCAATGAAAATACAAAGCCATTGCCCCCAAAGGGCAAACGTCTGGGTTCCTGTGTGCAATGAACGTGGTGTAGCTCGGGTTCACAATCTGAAGAGGAATAAAGTGAGTGGCCATATTTTGGTTTGTCAAAAGTTAGATCACACCATCTTCATGCCCACCATTTGAACGCACCGCTATTGCGCCAGGTCACGCTTTTCAAACAAAAAAAATGCCAGCCATTTGAACGCACCTCTATTGTGCCAGGTCATGCTTTTCAAAATGCCAGCCCTTTGAATGCAACTAGGTCACACTTTTCAAAATGCCAGCCATTTGAATGCACCTAGGTCACACTTTTCAAAATGCCAGCCATTTGAATGCAGCTCTATTGTGTCAGGCCATGCTTTTCAAAATGCCTGCCATTTGAATGTGCCTCTATTGTGTCAGGTCATGCTTTTCAAAATGCCCGCCATTTGAATGCAGCTCTAGGTTCGGATCAAGCCGCCTTCTCAACACACGTGACATTCACGTGCTTCGCAGGGAATTTTGAGAAGGGGCTTGTGCCAAGATGACGAAAAAGGGCAATGTCTTCTGCGCGTTCTACTACTTCAACAACCGCGTCGATCCCCAAGGGACCCTAGGATATTTTGTTCGCGGTATGACAATGAATGTTTCTGCCGACTCAGTTTTTTTTTAGTAGGCGACATCATCCTATAAAGTGGGTACCATTCTCGGGCTTTGACCCGGGATAGCGTGTTACATTACACCTGTGTAGCACTTGTTCCTTCGCAAATAAAAATAAACCGAGGAGACAGAATTGCCGGGGACACATCCACGATATGCCAACCACTTTTAACAGAGTGACGAGGACCTCAATTCCATTTTCTGAGTGAGATCGCAAAGTGTCCGAATTGGGCCTGATTTGTCATCATCGCGTCGCGTCTCCTTTCTGTCTCTCGCTTTTTTACTGTGTTTTTTTCTGGCTGTTGGTACATGAAAATGTCGGGCAACACAACAAGCACTCCTCAACCACCACGAACACCACGCCGCCGCCCATTTTCACCCGTTGCACCCCGATCCCCCGGCACACCTCGACGACATATTCCTCCTGCCTCCACGCGTCTTCAGGGAATCAAGCAATGGAAACACTCCTTTGAGGAGACGCGAAAAATGGTCGTCGAGCAGCTGAAGCTGACTTACACTCCAGACGACTGGCAGATCCATCTCATTATCCGGATTCTTCGCGGCTACGACTCGATTTTCCTTGCCGGGACGGAGTACGGAAAAAGTCTGATTTTTGAAGCAGTTGCAGCGCTAGGGGGAAGAAAGAAAGCAACAATCATAATATGTCCTCTAAAAGCACTGGAAGCTGACCAGGTACGCACAAATCTGCTTACATTGAGGGGAATAATTGCTCATAATATGTTCCTCCACCGCCACTCTTGTCGGTCAAACAGGCCACTGAAAAGGGACTCAGCGCTATTCTCATTAACGAGGACAATACCAATGACACTACCGTTTGGAAAAAGGTCGAAAAGAGTGCTCAGCTCGTTTATATTTCACCTGAAATGGCGCTTTCCGACCGTTTTGGGAAATTGTGGATGGCTCCAAAATTCCGTGCCCGCGTTAATGCGCTGATCGTGGATGAGGCCCACTGCATCGATGAATGGGGGGAGGAGTTCCGCCCCATGTACAGGCAGCTCCATCGCCTTCGCAGCTTCACTGGACAAGAAGTCCCGTTTGTCGCATGCACTGCTACATGTGCCACAAGTACCTTTAACATTATCTGGAGTTCCTTGGGCTTTGGACACCGGCCATTCTGGGGTCTTGATGCAGGCTCCGACCGCGCCAATCTGTTTTTTCAGACACGGCCACTCACCAATATCCACGAACCCATTCTCGACATATTAAATCTCCTACCAACAGATCTCGACGACAAATCAGAGCCTTCATCTGTCCCCAAAATATTATCATACCATGGCAGCGTGGCGGGCACTGGGAAGGGGAAAGCGGCCTGGAGACGCGCTCTACCTGCGCACCTACGCGACTGTGTCGTGTCGTATTCATCCGAAATCTCGGAGGCCGCAAAGAAGGATATCTGGGAGGGATTTTTATCCGGCCGCTATCGAATCCTTTGCGCGACGGATGCAGCTGGGATGGGGTGTAACGTACCCGACGTCGATTATTCAATTGTCTTCGAGTGTCCGAGGTCCCTCGCTGTTCTTGTGCAGCGGTGGGGGCGCGCTGGACGGAGCCGAAAGGGTATCGGCACTTGCTTGTTTTTCGTACAAAAGTGGGCATTGAGGCCTACTCCTCCTGAAGTTGGGCTTGCAGTGCAACGCGTCAAGGGGAAGGAGAAGCTGGTCATCGAGCCACAGTCACACACGACGTCGCGCGCTAAACTCGAGCCGAATCTCGAAGCATTCATCAATTCGGCGGCGTCCACGGAAGGCAAGTGCTTCCCAGATCACTATCTGTCGAGATATTAATATATTTCCCGACAGCGTGCTCCCACGTCTTTGTCTCGAAGCTCTTTCGTCCAGACACCGGTCTCGACGTCTACACCGGCTTGACGGAACCCATCGCATCCAAGTCTGGGCCCGTCTCGCGGAGTTCTGCACACGAACACAGTTGGACAGTCCTCGATCTCAAACGCCATCCACCGCCGGAGCGCTGCTGCAACCATTGTAATCCTGAATAACTGGACTGGTGCCTACCCGCGACATCTCGCGATGCGCGTATCCAGAAGTACGCATCCGAATTTATCCATTCGCTTGTCCCTCCACCATCCCGCCCCGCATCACCCGCATCCGACATTTCGGACTCCGGCACCGTGGCGTCACAAAACTCCGCCGATTTCGAGCCCGTGAAGGGCAAACAAAATATTTCAAAGGAGGACAAGAACGCCCTTCGAGAGCTGCTAGTCAATTGGCGGACGGACCGACATTTTCGCATGGGAAACAGCCCTTATATTCCGTGCGAGGTCTTACTTCCACCAAAGCAGCTCGAGAAACTCGTTGCTTCAGCCGGCACCTTTCTGACACGACCTCTCGTTGAACCCAAGCACGTTCAGAAAGCTGTTCCATGGGATATGGCGCCTGATTCGGATGTCGCAGAGGTCTGCGACATTATCTCGCGCTGGCGGCTCACCTTGGATATTCAGCGCACACCCCAATCGGCTCGACGACCGCGTAAACGAACACAACAGACTCCTATGACGGCCACCCCTCAGCCTATATTCACGGCGAGTCCACGGGGCTCTGCGCGTGGATGCGGAGGGAGAGGCCGAGCGATCCCAGTGCGATCTGGACCTCCAGCTTATCCCACCCCTCCATCATTTGCGACGCCGGCATCGACCTCGCAGTCCCAGTTTCAAACGCCGGGATCGCGCTATGATGATTTCTTCTCCAGTGTTTCCGCATCCCGGACATTTACCCCGACAGCTCTCCGTTTTCCTGCTCTTAATTCGAACTTTACTACTGCTACCCCATGGCGTACACCCGGTATCGGACCGTCTACTTCCCATTCACACCAGTAATTACATTGTACTATTCTACACCATCGAAATCTCCACCGCCCCCCAAGGCACCTGAACCTATAATCTCGGCGGGGTTCTCGCTAGTATGCAAATCCATAAAGCTGTCAAATGTGAGAGGATTTTTTGTGACGCTATCAAATGCAGTGCCCGTGTCGAGAGTGGTGTCGCGGCCACCAGAGTCCGAGGAAGCGGCAGGAAGGTAGCCACCAAGAGCGGGATCATATGTCGTAGATATAATAAAATCGGTGAATTTTCCGTTCCACTCTTCCGCGCCTTTCACAAAAACATCGATGATCGCGGAACGCTGGGCCTCTACCGGAGGAGGGTTTTTTGGTGGGACCTTGGGAGTTTTTTTCGGCGGTGCGGGGACAAAGTGCCTGGTGGTGCTGACTTTATGGAACTTGCGGCGCTGCATCTCCGTAACTAAAGGCTCGAGATCTTGGTTAAATTTGACCTCTTTGGACCTACGCGCGCGATCAGGACCCCCGAAAAAATTAGCAACCATGTGGGTGACGTCGCGGAAGGCTTCCACGCATGCCGAGCCCTTGCGTATAATATATTCGACGGTAACGCCAGCTCCCGAAGCAATGAAAACGCGCTATGTGCCAATGCGGAGTGAGCCAAAATATTAATGAGCATAAAAAGGAAAACGTACCTTGACCCAAAAGTTGAGTTGCTCCAGATACAAGTCAGAGGCAATGGAGCGGCCACGCTTGCCCCAGCGATTTATAAAGCAAGATCGTTCCAGTGCCATCCGGAGCTTGTCGGGGAGTTCGAATTTCCACCGTACCAACACCTCAGCACATTCACGGGCGTAGTTGTGTTGCCCAACTCCGCGGAATGCCAAACCCCAATATCTGAGCACTCGGATGAGCTGACCCGGGTCTGCAAAACTGACAGCCTTTTCGAAAAGACAAAAGAAGAGTGAGTCACGAATGAAATAAATGGAGTGAGCCATCCAATCATCTCCTGCAGCTTGTGCTTTCTTTGCCGCCGTTGCAGTCGCAAAATCGGTCGATATGGTGAGTGCGATAGCCTGGATGTCT
This sequence comes from Mycena leptocephala, assembly GCA_029378395.1. Taxonomy (NCBI): domain Eukaryota; kingdom Fungi; phylum Basidiomycota; class Agaricomycetes; order Agaricales; family Mycenaceae; genus Mycena; species Mycena leptocephala. The sequence continues at coordinate 24,033 of JARJLF010001640.1, read as the reverse complement.
TCCAAACTTGGTTGCCATCCTGAGAGCTGCGAATAGAGCGTGAATCCGTTGATTCCCCTGTCAAGCCATGAGAACTCTGGACGCGATAGACACCCGACACAAAATTATTTGACTCACATAACACAGTGCAATATGCGAGCAATTAAAGAGTGTCGGATAAGGGACTTAGCAGCAGCATAGTTCGGCTTATTGACGTCCCATTTACGATTGAGAAGGCCCTTGTGGGCCGCAAGAGAAGCTGGATCTTCAACTGCGTGTCCATAGTGTGTCCGCATTATCATATGGGTGGCCTGCAGGGCGAAGTGGAATGGGGCGCTCAGTTCCTGCGCATATTCGAGCCGCTCCATCGCGTTAATATCGTCCGTTCGATCGCGACGAGCAGCGCGGAGATTGTTGGAAGTAAGCCAATCACCGACAAAAATGCGCCAAATTGACGCCCAAATTTTCTGTGAAAGAGTGCTTCTTTCTTGTATCCCTGCCAGGACCTTTACCACGCCCTTCTTCGAGCCCTCGTTCACATCCAACAGCCCATATGGTCGCGCATCTGATTTTTCGGGAGGCAGGGGGCGGTCCTCCGGCATCATTGTAGCTACAGCCTCGGCGATGTCTTTCCGATCTTTCCACCTATTGTTTCCTGGAGTGAAGGCGACTATCATCTCTGCGATGAGAGCCACAAATGATTTCCCGATGATTTTGTCGTCTTCTGGTGTGGGGAGAATATCTGTAGACTTCGCTTTTGCACGCTGACCACGAAGAGCAAGTTGCTCTGCCAGATCCGCCTCCGTGAACGGTTCGACGCCGTTGATGCCCACAATAGCACAGTTCGTGGCATTGATCATGTCATTCGTGTTGGAAATGCGCTGCTGAGATTTCCGCAGGAAGATGTTGATATTATCGAAAATGGTGAAAAAAACTTGGCCACTTGTGATTAGATGGTGCGACTGGATACGCACACACCGGCGTTGCTCAACATCGTCACAACACGGGAACTTGTCCCCGATATTTTGAAGAAGAGTCCGAGTATGAGCGGAAGGACATTTGTAGCCCGATTCCGGGCGAACGCGAGCATAGATATTGTTAAAAGCACAACCTAATATAGGGATCAATCTCCCGCCTGAGGTAAAGATCCCCGAGACATACAAAGATAGGATTGCGTGAGAATCCGGGGTAGTCCTTTGACCATGGTCGATTCGGGGCACCATCTGGGTTCGCTTCACCCTCCTCAACATTTTCATCATCATTTGGATCGTCTGCCCAGTCCTCCTCTACTCCCGCACTTGTTTGAGATGGCGGCATCGGCACATCCTCATCGGTTTTCCGGTATTTTCTGGCCTTGTTTGGGGAGGCGCTGAACGTGTGTAGGATGCCCCAGGTAAATGGTGCGAGTTCCTTGATTATTTCGACCAATTTTGTCGGGTGGAGAAGCTCTCGAAGCTCGCGAATGGTAAGACTTTTTAGTCGCACCTGGAGATGGGGACTAGAGATGACACAGTCGCTGTCCTGCAATGCCAACTCATGCGCACATGGAATCGTCATCTCTCTGAGGTATTTCTGTGCTTTTGGCCAGCGGCTTCCATCGCGCCATAAATTGAAAATAAGGGCGGGAGCAAATTGAGTTTCCAATGTGCTTTCTGTTGCAAAGAAGCCCATGAAGTGTGAGACGCGCTTGGTAACACAGGGAATTTCCGTTGTAAAGAGCCAATGCATGAGCTGCCGAGTGGAGACAGACAGAAACATCATAAGCGAGAAAACAAGGTGGAGCCGTGCTTCAAAAGTAAGCGCCTTTAATTGGCCCTGGGGGAATCGAGACTCCCAATAGTTGTCGTCATAATGTAGGGAAGCCAGAGTGGATGAATTATGTTGCTTGAGGAGCGAGGCGTGCGTCGGTAGGAGTACGAGCAGAAAGATCGCAGAAAGATCGCGCTGAATCACTAATGAGACGCGTCGTGTCACACTCTTGTCACGGTGTCCCGATTCGGCCGTCAACTTCGAAATATATTTCCTGGATGACACACGAAGTTCTGCCAATAGGTTTTGCTGGAAAACCTATTGGAATTAAATTTCCGGGTCCATCGAGCCCATAAAAACAAAGGAATTTCATCGAAATACTTCTTGTTTGGTGCGAATTCAAAATGCGACAGTGCTCCCGCAAATTGCATGTAGAGAGCTGGTATGGACCTCTAAATTAGGGCTAAGTCGGCACGTCTACTCGTTTACATCCAATGAACAATACAGCAACTTATCTCTAAGGAATTAGATAAGAAGCGGAGGCAGTATTCACTTCTCAAGACATGGCACTTTTTTGGCAGTTTGGATCAAGCCTCTCTCCGAGAATGTCCGGCTCGCCGGACCGGAGACAGGCTTGCTCCGAACCTAATGCAGCTCTATTCCATCAGGTCATGCTTTTCAAAATGGCAGCCAATTTCAAATGGCTGACATTTTGAACATGACCTGGGGCAATGGAGGTGCATTCAAATGGCTGGAATTTTGAAAAGCATGGCCTGATGCAATAGAGATGCATTCAATTTCAAATGGCTGACATTTTGAACATGACCTGGGGCAATGGAGGTGCATTCAAATGGCTGGAATTTTGAAAAGCATGACCTGGCGCAATAGAGATGCATTCAATTTCAAATGGCTGCCATTTTGAAAAGCATGACCTGACACAATAGAGCTGCATTCACATGGCTGGCATTTTGAAAGGCAGTGCATTAGACCTGCATTCAAATGGCTGGCATTTTGAAAAGCATGACCTGGCACAATGGAGGTGCATTCAAATGACAGGCATTTTGAAAAGCATAACCTGACGCAATCGAGCTGCATTCAAATGGCAGGCATTTTGAAAAGCATGACTTGACGCAATAGAGCTGCATTCAAATGGCTGGCATTTTGAAAAGTGTGACCTGGCACAATAGAGGTGCATTCAAATGGCTGCCATTTTGAAAAGCATGACCTGATGCAATAGAGCTGCATTCACCCAGTCCAACTTGGGCTCTCAAAAACAGTCCTTCTCTGAAGGATGCCAGGTGCTCTAGAAGTTGAAGAGAGAGTTCTTGGAATAGGATGTCCCGGAATTATAATTCTAACGTGTTTCGGTAACTCAATTCCATGCTGTCTATGTACGGCTTTGCAGGTGTTCAAGTGGTTCCGAGTCGAGTTCTGATACAGAATATTGAAAGTGGACACAAGTTCTCTCGGGCTACAGGGTCTATTTGATTTTCTCTGGTGGGTAGTTGGATATACTTAGTGAAACTAATTTACAGGCTGTAATGCCAGGTGCTGATCAGCACTTAGCTGTTTTTTTTTCGGCTTTGGTGGGGTGGCATTGATATTGGATTCTCGTTTCCATTGTCATCTGGGGCGCACGCCAGTTCTCTGACTATCGCCATCCCTGGGCCTTCGCTTGTATGGGCCACGCTTGACACCCTTCTTTGGCTCCATTCGCTGCCTGTCGACGCACTGTCCTGTAGGCTGTACTTCTGGCACCACATGCAGGGCCGCTGGTCGTCGCAGCGCTTGCACGCCGCAGCGCAGTTTGTGCACTGCGATTGTGGTGTATGTTCTGTGGGCGTCTTTGGGCATGGATATAGCTCCTCAAGTGGGCCTCGTGTTTGCTGGAGGCAGGGCGAGGATGATCACTCAGATCATATGGGATTGACTTGGTTTATTACAGCTCTTTGCAGAACTTAGGGGCAGGACAATTTTTTTTTTTTTTTCGACGGTTTCCAGCAGGACTGTCACCACGGGCTCCATTTTGATCGGATTCCTCGGGAGTAGGTGCGTTGGATTCGCATTGAAAATCCGCATTCACTGGAATACCGTGTTTTTTTAATCAATTATGTAATGAAATTTCTTCCGAAAAATCTCGGTTTCAGGCAGGAACGCTGTAGCATTGGAAGTATTGCCCCGATTGACCTAGCCTTTTGGTATAAGACACTCTTGCATACTGTCTAGTCAATGGCCTGTTCGAATAGGCAATATGTTGAGTGATTGTGACTTGCTGCATGCGTTAGCAAGGCGGATATTCACACGCTACAATAAGTAGAGCTCTCCATGAGAATTTGGGTACTCCCATATCTGTGAACATTACGGTTGACTAGTACTGCTTCAGATGTATAACATATCCAAAAAATAACCCAATCGGGGCAGTACTTCCGGTGTTACAGTGTTCCTACCTGAAACCAAGATTTTTCGGAAGAAATTTCATTGCGTAATTAATATATATATATAAACACGGTATTCCAGTGACTGCGGATTTTCAATATGAATCCAACGCACCTACTCCCGAGGCAATCCGATCAAAATGGAGCCTGTGGCGACAGTCCTGCTGGAAACCGTCGAAAAAAAAAAAAAAAATTGTCTGCACCCTAAGTTCTGCAAAGAGCTGTAATAAACCAAGTCAATCCCATATGATCTGAGTGATCATCATGCCCTGCCTTCCAGCAAACACGAGGCCCACTTGAGGTGCTACATCCATGCCCAAAGACGCCCACAGAACATACACTACAAAGAAGGGTGTGTTTATAGATAATTTGTCTGGTCCGGACTAACTGGCCCTGCAGCCAAGGACCACCTAATGCAGGAAGGTTTTGCTGCTCGAATTGCGAATCTGCAGCCCGATACGAGGGAGTGTGCAGATCTTCTCGCTGAGATCAATGTGATTCACCCAGTCTTGAACACAGTGAGGAGCTCGCGCTGGTTTGGCACCGCTACACTCGTACAGCTTGACGATCTCGTCACTTTCCTCCTGGATGCAGCACGAGATCAGCCTAGGCCTCAGGACCCTGCCAAAAGCCTGCAAACAAAAAACAGGGCTTTTAAACAGCATGCACGGCAAAGCACGGCCGCGACTCGCCAGGAAAAGCGGATGCTGGTGCGTTTTATTGCTCAAGAATCACACTGCTGTTGACCCCTGAGCAACAGATCTATGAGCTTGGTTTCAAGCACCGAGCGCGCAGCATCCGGGAATCCTTGAGACCCAGAGCGCCACAGAAATGTTGTGGATGCGCATGCGACGAGAGGCGTGATGTTCGGGCTCTCTCTTGCATCCTCCAGCTTGCAGAGTCCTTGACATGACTGCAACAAATCGCTTGCACTGCCTAGCAGCTGTGTCGGGACATTCCGACTCACTGGTGCAGGAGCGGTGATCGTATATGAATGAGTGCCAGGCTTCCCGGACCACTGCCCTCCATTCTCATATCCTGTCCGTTTATTCCCATTCAAATTTTCTGACCCTTCATCGTATGTTGCGCTACTAGAAGCTCGTCGATGGCCCTAAGTGCAACTTTAAGGTGCTGTTTAACAATCATGAGTCCCTGCGGAAAGGCTCAGATTCTTTAATTTCGCATACTTACTTTGTGTGCCCGGAAATTAATTGGAAAAAAATTCCGGTTCGTTGGTGTCCGAACTTGTCCAGAACCCGAACCGAACCCTTTTTGAACCGATGTCCGGTTCAGGGTTCGGAAAATTTGCCTGAACCGGACCCTAGGTCGGTTCTGGATTGGGATTCTTTGGCAAAAAACGGACCCGACCGGACATCAGCAACACTAGATCCGAAAACATCTGCAAAGCAGCGGTGGGTATCGGCCCGAGCTTGGAATTCCCTTATACCCCAAACACACACGCAAAAGCCCATTGAAAAATTGACTCGCCAGGCGGATAGCGAGGCCAATTCCAGACAGAACAGTCTCCTCAGATTTCTTTGTCGTCTGCCGGAGCGATTTCATGTTTAGGCAAACATTTGCAAAGCAGCAGTGGGTTTCGGCCCGAGCTTGGAATTCCCTTATACCACACAGACACACCGCTTCATCATCAAAATGGCATCAAACTGGAGGTTACTTGGTCGGTCGAAAGCCCATTGGGAAATTGGTCACTCAGCGAGTCAATTTCCCAATGGGCTTTCGCAGCCTGAGTGGATAGCGAAGCCAATTTCAGACAGAACAGTCTCCTCAGATTTCTTTGTCGTCTGCCGGAGCGATTTCATGTTTAGGCAAACATTTGCAAAGCACCAGTGGGTCTCGGCCCGAGCTTGGAGCCTGCCTGCAGCAATGTGCTCGCCACAATTGTTGCTGCTCGCAGGCAGAGCCGCGGCGTCTAGACGAATCTCGGCAAAGCCTCGGCATACCTGGGCTCACGTGCGCCCAGGAGCCGCCAAAATGCAGTGATCCCGCACGGAATTCGGCGACAGTCTTCCACTCCCCCACCTAGAAACGGGAGCCATAAAGTGACGGTCGATAAATATGCGGGTGTGCCGGAGCCCTCGGCCATCGTGCCACCCATCTATTTTAAGCACGGATCTTACCCGACCAGCTGATTCTAAGCCAAACACGATCAGGCCCTTTATTATGGTAGTCTAATTCCGTACAGTCGAAATTTATCCTCTTTCCCTCTCTGTTTCCTCCTTCCTGCAGTCGCCCGACAAACACTGGATGCTGAGAAACTGTTGCATGCCGGTGCCCACGACTCTGATGTCCAGGAAGAGTCTGATCACGACGCTCTGTCTCCACCCCGAACGGCCTCAGAGTCCGACATACACGGGACCGCTAGGTCTGAGTCGGAACGAACTGGTGTGTTTGTGAGCCGTTTTCGGGTCATTCATACCGACACAGCTCCTTCAGGTGTAGACGATCACAGTGACGAGGACGAGGACGCCATGGGACAATAATCCGTAAGAGTCATTGTTCTCAGTTGGCTTCTGGGGGAGACAGAAGCTCAATGATCGTAGATGTTACATAAGAGCCTGTTCGGCGGTCGTTGTAACTTTCAACTGCAACGTTGCCAATTCCCTTTGTTGTAAATTGACGTGGGAAGATGAGGATGATTAGGCGGTAATAGTGATAAGTTTGCAATAGCACTGAATAGTTGAAAGGCTTGCTTTAGGGAAAACAGATGCCCCAGCAGCTTTACATTGCTGGCTTTTATACATGCAATACTATCTAGAATGTTCTACGAGTATCTACGATGTAAGTCCATAAAAGGGAATAGAAAGTACGAGAATATTCGGGCGCAGACTCGCTTCAGGTATATTCCTCCAACACCCTTATCGAGTAATTGTCCGTAGAGCCGAATACATGTGATGTAAGCGGGCGTGATGGCACCAACAAATTGACCCACACAATGCCTCCTCTGACGCCAAGGCGCGCGATCCAACTGCGCTTAATCCTGGCTGCTGCCTACTTAGTGATGCCCAGGGCCTGGCTTGGCCTGGAATCCCGGGATTGCGGGCTTGGGCTTCAGATTCTGAGCACGGATGCTTTCACGGCCTTTTACTGACTTCTACCTATGTACATCATGCCCTGCACCTGTTTTCAGCAGTTTTTCAAAAATATCACCCGACTTCATCGACTTGAGTCGACTTTGAGTGACTTAAAGTGACTTGGTTGTGACCAAGTAGAGTCGAGTCGAGTCAAAACTGACGCCAAGTCGACTTGTGGAGTCGCGGCAACATTAATCTGGTAGATGGCCACCATCATATTTATCAATCGCGCTGTGGTGAGGACTATGAAAGTAACACAAAAGGAAGCAAATGGTGAGGGTACACCACTACAATTCTCAATAGGAGCATCTCCCCGACGGGATGGGAGAGAATAGAACTAGATTAAGCATCGCCGTATATGCCTTGTAGGTGCGGGTGGGGGTGGGAATGCTCTGGGCCTGTAGAAAGTCAATGAGCCAAACCTCAAACTAGAAGATAAATATGCACAAGCATAAAACTCTCTAGGGTCCCGAAACACACAGATGCTATGTTAAGGTAGAACACAGATCGCTGCGTGAATCTGGGGTCGAGAAGAAAAACAGGGGCAGCGTATCTGAGGGGCGTAGCTAACCCCAAGGAGGATTCAATCAGTCTCTCATCTTTGATCTTGAACAAATCACTGATTGGTTTATTCTTTCTAAGTGATCATTAGGCCATCCCCATTGCTGTGGGGATGACCGTCCCCAAAGGACGTTATAAAAGACGCTTCTTTGCTTTTCGCCGCGGTCCGCCACGTTTAAGATGTCCTCAATCGGATGGATTGAGCAGCTCGCCACTGATGACTCTTGAAGCCGCTTTCTCTCTCTCCACATTTTGGAACGATTCACTGATTATATTTGCCAGATGAGAAAACAAACGATCCTAAATATGCGTGACATTGTCTGGCCCGCAATTAATTCTTGGACAACTCCTTTGACTGTCATGTTCGGAGGCCCATCTGTACCGTCAATTTCTCCTTGATCTCTGATGTTTTCTACTACCTCACTACTGATAGGACCACGGGGCACTATTTGATGTGCACTCACAACGTTGCGTTGCTCTTTGGTCATGTCTCTGGGATCTTGGCATGACCCTATACGATGACTCGGCGCTACCTAACCGAATTTTAACTGACCGGGCCATCCTCGCCGACTGTCGCAGGTGAAAATTTTTCCGACCCGTATATTGCACCAAAATAGTTTAGCTGGCAAGTGATTCTTTCCTTCGCTTTCTCTGCATTTCTACGTTGCCGAGGATTTGAGAGGCGTAGCTAACCCCAAGGAACATCCCGGTGACCTGTTCTTCCTTCTCTCCCTCCTCCTTTCCGGACACGGGTCACTCTATGGGGCTGTGCGCCGTGCCCATCGCTCCGGGTCGACCGGTTCCGTGCGACGGGTAGCCGAGGATTACACGGCACGGTCCCAATAACAAACACCGGTTTCCAGGAATTATCCCGGTGTACAAAGCAAGTAAAAATACACATTTGTCCCTGGACCAGTCGATTGCGAGTGAAGTGAAGTAGTTGCCTCCCTTTGGAGAAGACGCGTTCTACACTGGTGGACGTTGCTATCGAGGCATAAGTGATGGAATGAAATAGACAAATAAATGTGAGCGCACCGGGAACACTTAAATAATCAAGTGCCATCTGTGCGTGTCGGATACTGATGACACTTCTTCCACCACCACTCCAGTACTAGTTGTCTCAGTAGGGCCGGCAAGATACGCATCAAGCTCATCCTTTGCAAGATGAGAGCCTGACGCGACAGAGATGTTCATGAACATTGCAAAGTCGTCATTGGAATCCATAGTTGTCTTGACCTGGAAACATTAGAACAGGTGGATGAGAACATGAGTCCCATACCTCTTCAACGACGTCCAATGCACTTGAACCGCTTGCACTGCGCAAAACAAAATAACTTTGATACTCATCTCTCGTAGTTGACTTTGCGGTGTCAATCCACGCCTGGGGCCATCGCTGCTTTGCAAAGTATACAAGCTTAAGGCCGATGCTTTTAAAGCTGTGCCATCAATTGAATGCAAAGTTTGATGGCTCGGCTCGGATCAAAACCGCATATATATGGTAGACTAGTATCTAATTGTTCTCAGGTTACAACGGTCATTTCTGCATGCATATCCATGAGAGTGGAACCGCAGCGTTCGAAGCATTAATATTCCGGCCGTCGGAGAAATTCCACAATTTTTTTTTGGAGGTGTTGAATCCAATGAAGAGGATAGATTTGAGCCCCTCCTTTTATAAGGCAGCAGTTCCGTCCCCCATAATTATTCGAAGAATGTCTAACTGGCTTGCGTCGAGGGACACGTGAGGGACCGGTTTTTTCAGGCTAACATTGACTAGGACAAAAGTCGCATGGACCTTCCTCTTCGCCGCTCTGGCCTTCCCCATGCCTCTGGTCCCCGCCCATTCCACTTCAATGGTGAAGGCCATACGCGGTATTTGAGCCACATTCCATCTTACAGTGTGAAAGGACTACGACTTGTTGGTAGGATATTTCTGGACACGAAGATGCATATTGAGCGTTCTCAAAGCGATTAGGTTCTCCCGTTGGATATATTCTGTCCCTCTCCGTATGTACAGCATCATATGTGAGTTCCCGCAGATTTGTCGACTGCACCTACACATTCCAACTGGCAAAACGACCGTCCTGTCTTTGTGATACCCAGGGCACCTCAACCCCAATCAGAGCTCCTTCAAAATTTTGTAGATACCCATGTATTATTGGTCTTTTTTTACAGTGTTGTCTGCATTTGGATGGGTGTATTCTCTGCTAAGGATTGTATCCCTGCTAACTTGAATGGCCCGCTATTAGCTCAAAACCCTATGGATTCAGCTAAACAAAAGCATGAATGAGGTTCATTTCTCAAGTACTTTGGCTGTATACACCACTCATGGATACAAGATGATCCCACAGACTCAGCTTTTCAGAAAATGCCCAAATATTTTATTCTGAGAGAACAAAGTAGTGCTGTAATGGGTTAAATTGTGTGCATGTGAGTTGTTCTTCCCGCATCTGGCTCATCAAGGATGTGAGATACAGTGGATCAGCATCTTCGCCTGAATCAGATCCATTTTCTGACTCGTCATCTGAGTCCTGGTCTGCAGTCAAAGTATTGTTTTCCGGCCGAGATGTCGCAGCTTTGCTAGGATAGCATTCCGGACTTGGGTCCTCTCTGTCGATGTATCTGTCGAACGAGGTCCAGTAGAAATTCCGATATGAATGGCTTGTGAAGTGGTCCTCGAAGTCGAGGAGATAGGAAGCAACTTGCAGGTCCAAGGCAAAGACTCCATGCCAACGGAGGTAAAAATACCAATACCACCTGACATAGAGTCACATATTCTACCTTCACAGGACATTTCTGTCTGGGACTTCGCGTCTTTCGAAATTTCGGGCTTCCACGACCATCCTGGCCAAAATTGTGTTCTGTAGCTACTTGGGAACGCGGAAAAACGTCATTGAGCAGTTTTGGATGTCCCAAGCGTGTTTCCGAGTCTTTTTTAAACCGGTGGACCAATTCGACAAACACCCGTGTGACGCGTGACCTCGACCAAAGTTCGTGATCGACAGAGGGGTGCGTGATGCGTGGCTCAAGAGGTGGGCGGGCCGAAACCCAAGGATATCAACCTCAGTAACTCAGGAGACCACCCCCACCACCCCCACGCGAGCGGTTGATCGGACCGACATCCGTGGCCCATATTTGGCATATTTGAGCAATATTTGAGCACCCCCCCTCCAGCCCTCGTCCAACGACATCTGTTCTGCGAGTACCTACTGTAGGAAGATCTAGAACCTCCAGCTGATCATCGTCTTTTTCTGCAGTCTCGGCATCGATACTGTATACATCTCTCGCGTGTCTTGGGTCTTCGGTCTTGTTTCCACTTTCGCTGCTCTTTTTACATACCCAGCTCGCTCCTGTCGCGCCTCAACCCCACCACACGAATTCACGCCTTGTATCCACGTCAATTCTGTTTAAACTCCTTGCGGTTAGCTCGGGTTTTTCACATTGCTAGTTACACCCAGTCCAGCGCCGCTCTGTTTTCTTTTTCTTCACTCGGGCTTTCGGTGGTTACCTGACGCACGACGCCAGACGCCTGACGCGAACCAATCCTCCGCTGCTCCCGTGAACGTTTTGTATTTTGTATTTTGTATTTTTGTATTTCGCACTGCGTCTCCCTCCGCGTACAGACTACTCCGATACTTCATTCTACGCCATTCTACGCCTCATTCTAGATCTGGTCTCGGAGACTTGAAGTCGGCAATGGATTCTGCGTTGAGTGGCGCGCGGTTGGCTTCAGGATTCATGAGCGTTTCACCTGGATGTGTCTGTCATTCCTGGCTTTGTATGCTACAGCTGCGGGGGCCATGACATCGACGTCCTGGCGTGCGTGCAAAGAACAAGCAATACATAGTAACTTGCAAATTGCATGGGTTCCAAGCGGACGACTCGGAATGCTTCTGCTGACTGAGTATTGTTGGTTAATACCAAACGCTCCAAAAAAAATAAATCACCCTCTTTATAAAATTATGCCCATACATTACCCGCGGAACGACCTCGCAGACAACCTCGACCTCGCCGAGGACCCCGATTCGAAGCAGAAGATCGTTGATGCCCTATTGCTTCGTTAGAGTAATGCGAGCACGCTTTGTCAAGCGGCCCTGCAGTCGGCGGTCCGGCTGGGCAACTCCGTCTATGACTTGGCGCAATCTGCGGTCAACCAGGCAAACGCTATGCTAGGCATTTTCAGGCAGTTTTACCTCAAGGATCCGGACACGTTGAAGAAGCTGGTGACAGTGCGATCTGATTCGGAGCCCGCGGATGGCAAGTGCGATGCCATTCTCTTTATGTCGATTCCGGACCAGTCATACCTCACCGCAACATCGGAATGATTCGGTACGGGGATATTTCTAAGCCTTCACCGCCCGATTCCGCGGCAGACGAAGACGCTGCGCCCGACCAAGGCTCTGTGACCCGCCGCGGCTCTGTGAAAGACGCCAAGACCCCCTCCGCGAAGCCATCATCCGGAAAAGGTCAAAAAAGCGCTCCAGGCTCCGAGCAAGAGATCCCCCTGCTCGTACTCAGAATTAACGATAAGCGGCTGGAAAATCCCTTCGCCGCTGTCACCCCCGAGCCACCGCCAGTTCCACACAACGGCCTCCCCCCTCTAGAATTGACCTCGTTCAAAGGCCATTTCCTTCTTCTGCATGCGATCGCCGAATACAAAAACTACTCCCATTCAGAGAGCAAAGCGTTGAACCAGGGGTGATTCTATCTGATATCTGTGGCGTCCTTTTATGCCGCTCTGGGCTTCGTAGACCGCCCCTTCTACGGCCTGGTAACCTCAGGCGATCGCGGAGCGATCCTCATGGCATGGAAATCGAAACCGAAATTCAAACCGGAATCGGAGGACCTGCCAGGAGTCATATCTTGTTCTGTCAATGGAGTGCGCTAAAGAGGCAGGAAATATATATCATGGAACGCAATGTTTGCATGATGGACATCTCGAACCCGTTGGAGGCCTTCCATTTCGCGACTTTCCTTATCCGACTTCGTGAAGATCAGGATAGACCGGAGACCGTCTGTCGTATCGAAACTGCGGGCTGAGATGTGTCAATAGACAGACCGGTCGATCGGAGTTTAAAATCCCAATACGCGTAAATTATCCCAAAAAGGCTATTTGTAAGCAGCATCACCGGTCCAATACAGCACAGGTAAACAATGCGGCTTTCACCTAGAACAGCTTGTAGCTTTCTTTCCCTCGTGTTTTAACCTCTCATGGCATCTCCGATACCTCCAAAAAGTCTTCGAGAACAAGCCGAAAGCCTCAAATCACAATTTCAGCCCATGCTTCGTCAGAGAAAGCCGCGCGTTAACATACCCGGCGCCTCCAGTTTTTACAGCAGAGCAGGCTGTTGCTAGTGCCCAAAGCGACCAATCTGTCGAGCAATATCCCCAGACCCCTTTGTATGCCTCTGGCATTCAGTTTCTTCCCTACTTGACCCCACAATCTCTACCACATTCCACTTCACGACCACAAGCTCCTCCACATATGGTTCCGCCTCTTGCACCGTTCACTGCCACCAATGATGATCCATTTTTTGTCCCAGAGCTTGCCGAAGCACTTCCTGACTCCGGACCAGATGAATTGACTTCATAATCGTTGCCGCGCCGCCGCGAAATGATTGGTGCTTACCGCAGAATTCACGACATTCTTTCGGAGTTGAAGATAAACCACATTTCTCCTGTGGATGTCTTGATTCAGGCCCTCAATCCAGAGGACTTGTCGTACGACCGTTACCGTGGCAATCTTTACCGCGACGACAGCACAAAACTCACACAATTGCTTGATGCCATCATGTCAGATCCCAACGGCCGTCGCAAGCTTATGAGTTCCATGCGACCGCACTTCTACACCAAGCCCGCGCGACGTTCAAGCCTCTGTCATTTCCAACTCTGAACGGCGCCGGTGTCAACTACAGTGGTGCTCTAAATAAGTGCCGAGCCCCGGTTTGAGGTCATTTCATGGTCGAATTACTTCAAACAAAATTGTAGCATGAACATTCAGTGGTTCTAAGCTTGTTTGCATCAAAAAAAACCATACCATACCTACTTCAATGTCGCGGAATAAAAATATTTGGGGTATTCTGAAAAATCGACTTTGTAGACTGGCTTGCTATCTAAAATCTGTCATTATAGCATGAAAGTACTTGAAAAATGAAGTATACTGACATTTTAGTTGACTTGATTTGATACTCATTTGAGCTCACACGGAGGCTCCCAAGTTCGCTATTTTGGGCGAAAATGGACAAAAATGCTCCTAAAAAAGCAAAAGTGACCGATTTGCAGTGCCCATTGTGAGCTCAAATGAGTATCAAATCAAGTTAACTAAAATGTCAGTATACTTCATTTTTCAAGTACTTTCATGCTGTAATGACCGATTTTAGATAGCAAGCCAGTCTACAAAGTCGATTTTTCAGAATACCCCAAATACTTTTATTCCGCGACATTGAAGTAGGTATGGTATGGTTTTTTTGATGCAAACAAGCTTAGAACCACTGAATGTTCATGCTACAATTTTGTTTGAAGTAATTCGACCATGAAATGACCTCAAACCGGGGCTCGGCACTTATTTAGAGCACCACTGTAGAAATTCTTGCTCCAGCCCTGCCCCAAACCAAGGCCTCCACACCAGCGGCATCACCCGACCCCTTCGCCGATATGTGCAACTGCTGGACATCTACCTATCGCCGCTGTGGACATCTAAGAGTTTAAATACTGTATCCACCTCTGTACATTGCAATGTCACACAGGTTGAATTCGAGAAGAACTTCACTACAATCTGATCAATTTTACAACACTATACGAAAAAAAAAAAATAGTCAAAGTCACCTGAATGCAACCCGTTGTTCGAAGTGCGCTTGTTCAAAGGTGTCGTGTCCCGACATATCTCGCTGTTGGAAAAATTGGCACGATTAGACGAATTAATTACAAATACTTTTCTCAATATAACTAGAGTGGAAATTTTAAATTGGTGTGCTGGGGAGGAGCGGCCACGGGAAGCTGACAGCATTCAAACCAAACACTGATCCATATCACGCTTGTCGCGTCTTCTCCGACGACTATGGGCGCCCAGGCTCCTGCCAGCGCGGGGCCTACTTTCATCCCAGAGTTCTACCCCACCCGTCCCACAATCACAGCATTGAGGTCCACTCGAAAACCCCGACACTTGTATTCTATGTGATCTTGCAAGACCGCATGTGCGCAGTTTTCAGCGCTATGTGAGCAGTTCCGCCATTTTCTGGGCATCTAGAAGCTGAAGTCGCATATCCATAGGAGCCAGGTCGAACCGCTTTTAAAAGACTTCGAGGACGCGAAATATTGCGTGGCGTCAACGTGGACTGAAGTCTTGCAGAAATGGGGCCCTCATTGTGGCACTCACATACATATTGTAACTGAGCTTCGAAACTTGTCAAGACTGATCTGGCCGCGAGTCTGCGCTACCAATAGACCGGCCCACTGCGCAATCCATTTATTGAAAATGGCAGCGAATAAAGGACAGCAAATCTATGCCCCGGTCGTTATCGAACGCGCAATAGAGCCGTTCAACACTGGGCATAACAAGGGGCGACGCAAACTCCAGATCTGCGCACTGGATTTGCGCCAACTGCAACATCAGGAAATCCGGGGAAAAGGTACAAGACATTATATAGTAGCTATACTGTGCGCAGGTGCTTCGAATGACGGGCTGGTCAACCGAAACAGCGTCTTTCCTGGTTGAATCTGGAAGAATGCGCCTAAAATCCAAAAAAGGCGGCTTGTCATGAAGTTTTGGCCCGAGCTCTCCTTCCTAGGGATGACTTCGACTTTGAGCCACTGCCCTGCCGTCATATGCATCAAGCGCACGTCGACGATATTACTCTCCTCACGCAAAAACTATACCAGAACTTCGGTGTCAAAAGTCCCCTTGGTACCGGGTCTGCGGATGGAATGGTTTCAGAGGACTCCTTGATCTCGGTTTGGACTGGGGAAATGAGGAAAATCTCAGCGAGGCCAGCAGTATGGATGGCAGCGTCGGCAGAGGGCAACATCATACGCACGCCCACAAGACTCTTGGTCACTTCCTCCAGAGGAACGGAGACTTGGTGCGACTCGATGGCTAGTTTGCTCCTGCCTTCAGGTCATTGCTTGGTATTCTGATTGGAGACCGCATCTGTGGAACCTATTCATGTCAGACTTCATCCTAGCATGCCACGCGGAGGACTTCGAGCTCAATGGGGTAACCCTAACCCTAACCCGCAATTTATTTGAAGATGCATGGCAATCAACATCCGTTATTACAATATTCTGAAACGGAATGGAGTCGTCCGGTTTTGCTGAAGCATCAGGTGCTTGAGAAGATTCCTCGTGGGCACACGTGGGGAGCTCAAGACAATAATTTGAGGCCTGGGTACCGATTGGAGACACGCGCAAATCGCAAGGTGATATTAGACTACTGACAAAAACCCGGTGGACGTTGTTATTGGGTGGGCCTGCATGCTCAGAAAAGAGTCCCTGCAGGATATGATAATCGGCGACTGTCGCATCCACGAGTCTCTGATTGCGTCGGTCGTACTTAACAGCTACAAGGTCGCCTGCGAAGAATCATGGGATGGCATCCAGAATTTAAAACGCCGGCACGTACCTCTCCGAGTACATTCGCCACCAATTGTAAGTTACTCCAGTGGTGTTGTTGGATCAAGTAATATATATGGATGGGCGGCAATACGGGCACCAAATGCGAGAGACAGAAGGTTGATTGATTTCTCCTTGGTTCCCCGAACAGTCGCCATGGAGGGCCAAGAAACAGAGACGACGTATAGAGCCAAAGCCACAAGCTCTGTCATTGTAATATCGCAGTTGAGACCCTTCAAGATATTATCCTCTATAAGGTAGCCCGTCAGGATTTCGTTTTACCATCTATAATCTCCGTCACAAGTTCTTGGATTATCCCGTAGAAACAAACCACCTCAGCGGCGGCATAGGTATAACACCCGCAGAGACCGTTCAATGACGCCGATTATCCAGGAGGTTCTACGAGTCTATTCCCCGTTTCCCCTCGCAGACCGGATTGCCACGGAGTACTGTATCCTACCCCTAGATCAACCACTCACAACGACCGACGGCCGCCACATTTCTGCCATCCCGATAACGAAGGGGAAATGCCTGTACATTGCCATCGCTGCTTACCATAGGTATGGATATGGCATATTGCTGGGAAGGAGTCTGATCGTTGCACAAGGCTCAGCTCGATTTGGGGCACGGATGCACGGGAGTTCCGGCCGGCGCGTTGGCTAGAGAAGGAGCCCTCGAAAAGAAAAGGATCCGCTCTTGGGCCCCACGCTTCTCTGTACGTGGCAGATTGCCGCGCTTTAGTAGAAAGTACGCTGACAGATATTCTCCAAGACTGCCATTCCTCGGCGGGCCAGTTGAAGATGGCTGCGAGGTATAAATGGTACTTCCAAGCTCTTGTAAAGACCTGATGTGTTTAAATACCTGAATTAGTGAACAATTTCCATGTTTTGAAGGTGTCGAAGCTTCTCGGCAGGCTGCGGCAGACGTGATCCGATCAATTCCGATGACCCGTGGGCAACCCGTGGACCCGCGGGTTCGGGCTCGGGTTCTCCGGGTGCGGGTGCGGGTCATCGCGTCCAGACCCGAACCCGTACCCGTGCCCAACCCTAGCAACCCTACATCTGAGCTTCCGCCGCTTGTTACCCCCGTTCAGTTCGCGAAGAGTGCGCGTTTTGAAGACGTTGGCGGTATCTTAACCGCAACCAGCGCCCCTTCCACAGCTACGCACCTGAGCCTGCTTATGGTCCTGAGGCGACCTCGGCGTACACGACCCCCGGGACTGTGCTCTGCACTCCAACAGCCAAAAACACCGGCATTTGAACAAATAAATTGTCGGCGGGTGCACATAAAAAATGTGAATATGCCAGGCCCTCCGGCCTTACAGCGCGAATCGAATGGTCTTACTTTCAAAAGAACCGGCCAAGATTGGGCTTAGGGCAGCCGATCTGAGCAAAATGGCTATAAATTTGAAGATTTTTGGCCGCGCCCTAAGTTCCGCAAACAGCTGTAATGGCACCCTCGAGCCACGCGATACAGATTTGGACTCCATGCCGGACCTTGTCAAAATTCAGGAACCAAATTTTTTTTTTTTCTTTGGGAGTGTTTGGGGTAAGGATACTCAGTCTGCAGAAGCATTTCAAGGTGGGGCACTTGATTCACCAGTTCTGCTGCGAGGGTGTCCGAAACCGAGGGCCGTTGACGGTGATCAAGTGTGGGGTCGTCAAATCCTATGGGCACGAATGAGTATAGTACAGATTGCACGTGGATAAATTTCAAACCGGTGACTCAACATGAAAATGGATTGACCACCTTGACAGCAAAGATAAATGTCACATGAAACTTGACGGAAACTGAACATGTTTTGAGATTCTCGTCCAATTTTACGGTGTCAAGCCTTTCGTGATGGCGAACCAGGGTCAGTCCGTCAATATTCGGCATGTTTCGTTTTTGGGAGAGGGGATTCAATATTTAGCCAAGCCAGTGTCAGGAATGTCAATGTCGTTTTCTTACATTGTCAACTTCGAACTTTAAACCCTCTGGCGACTCGCGCTCTCGTCCGGTTGTGATGCATGCGATGCCCAAAGGAAACCGAGCCCACTACTCCCTCAGAGCAGGGTGGTGGAATTGCAGTTAAAAAATGCGAGATGGAAGTTCACTGTTCGAGGCAAGCCTGACAGTGGAGAGGTCGCCATTTAATCGCCAGTCCTGACTGAAATTGCGCTGGCTATCGCGCTAGCTGATTTTTGGCAAACCGGGTTCAACTGAGCTCACGGTGACCGATTTGATGGTATGCTGCAGAAATTGACCCGGCGCGCCCCGGCCGCTGCTTGAATTGCTTGCCCTGGCACGGAGGCCTTTTAAAGCCTCCGGCGGGCACATAAAAAGACATCTAAATTGCGAGTCCTGACTGAAATTTCGCTGGGTATCGCGCTGTAGTTGGGCTGAAATTGGTCAGTACTGGGCTATATAGGTGCGGATTTATCACTAGTTCGTCTATTTCTCCTGTTCAAGCCGCAAAGATGGAATGCCCATTTTGTGCCCCAGACAACGGCGTCCACCACAGGAGGATGTACAGCAACAATTGCAAGGGAAACGACCCCCGGCGGAGCAAGTTGCATAGTATTTCTTACGGTAAGGCGGATTTATCACTGGTTCGCCTATTTCGCCTGTTGAAGCCGCAAATGTCAAAAGTGGAATGCCAGCGTGTTTTGTGACTGAGACAACGGCATCCACCCGGCGGAGCAAGTTACACAATATTTTCCTCGTTGGATTTATCACTGGTTTTGCCTGTCCAAAAGTGGAGTGTTTTGTGACAGACACAACGGCGTCCACCACAGGAGATTGTACAGCAACTATTGCAAATGAAACAACCCCCGCGAAGCAAGTTGCACAATCTCCTCGGTAAGCCAATATTTATCACTATTCCGCCTGTTCAAACCGCAAAAGTAGAATGCCCGCAAATTTTGTGAGAGGAGAGTGACTTTGTTAGGATTTCCTTGACGGTTTGAGCAGGTAAGTAGAGCACTGGCATATAAAAGAATGAGAACTCAGTAAAGGAGTCACCCTGGGACTTCACGCGAATAATTGAGGGAGGATCCAGCTACTTAACAATTTTAGGGAAATATGTTCCGGTTTGAGGAAATTTGAAATTTGAATGGGATAGCTTGCAAACAGTTGCTGGGTATTGGAAACAGGCCGCTGGCAGCATGGAGAACGATGGCATAATTCAGCCTGAAACAGTCAAGCCAGAATTACTTAGGCCCGAAAGCCAGGATTGCGCAGAGCGCATTGAGGCCGAGCATGGCATGGAGAACGACTGAACAATTTCACCTGAAGTAGTGACTGCCGGCCAGAATTATTGAGCTTTGAAAGCCCGGGTTCCCCAGAGGTGGATTGAAGCTGTGTATGGCATGGAGAATTTAACCTGAAGTAGTGACTGCCAGCTAGAATTATTTAGCCTCGAAAGCCACCTCTGCAGTAATACACTCCTCCTCCTTCTCGAGCCGTTGCTCGACGGGTTTTCCGAGTCGTTACTCGATAGGACTTTTCGAGTCTTTGCTCGACAGCATTTCCGAGGCGTTACTCGATGAGACTTCTTCCGAGCTCTTGCTCAATGGGATTTCCGAGTTGTTACTCGATGGGATTTCCGAGCTTTTTTGCTCGGGACGCTGCCGGGTCCGGCTGGGATAAGGGAGCACTAGACATATTTAAGCTTTCCCCTGCCGCGCAACCATCAAACTTTGTATTTGAACCCCCTGGGAGCAAGGATACATGATTGATTTTCTTCGCAATTTTGTGCCCCGTGCTTCGCAATTGAACAGTCCATCCCGTGATTCAAAATGCATTTCTGCATCGGCACCCGCCAACTCCTCGCGCAGCCGGGCTTCCACCGAGCACTAGAGGATGTGTTGCAAAACACTCAGCAGGTACGTATGATTAATTCTATCGTAAGCTTTTCCTGATCAAGAGCTATTATCACCCCCCAATGTTCGTAAAGACTTGCATTTCTTCCTCGATGACGCACAAGCGGAAGACTTGTTCCGCTTCTGATAACTGCTCCCAGCGTAGCGAACAAGTTAATGACTATAACGAAATATAACCCATCACTGCTTTCAAGGCGAGACATACTGTACAGGCCCGTATTCTCAAGAGTGATGGCTGCTTTGCAGCTAAGGGTTGCTACAGCATACCACAGATAAGCAAGGAGTACAACATCCACAAGGAGATATTACAGTTGGGGACAATCAAAACCCGCGCGCGCGCAAAAGCCGTATAGCAATATATAGAATTTCCGAGTCAAAAGTACAGGATCATAACAAGCAAGTGAAAATACGTCGATTGGGCATACTCCGAAGTTTGTCCCACAACATTTGGGTTCGGCTAAAATTTTGGGCCAATTTCATCGATGTCGGCAATCTCGGCTATCACTTCGAGACAGACCATGCCGACGGCAAGTCCACCGACGTCGGCAGAGCGTCGATCAATGTCCGCATAGCTCTGCGGATCTGATGTCGGCAGGCTATGTTTGGCGAATCGGCACAGCTCGACCAATGTCGGCAGGGTCTGCCGACGGGGCCTCTGAACGCAGTGATAACCCCATCGAGAGAGAATCCTGCAGGATCGCAAGAAGATCGTCGTCTTGGTCGTCGTTGTTTGAGAAAGAGATCGGCCGGGTAACGCCGGCATCACGAGACCCGGTCCGAACTTCTCCGGAGTTAGGTTGAGGTTGAAGTTCGAGCGTTGAACTAATTTCTCATCGACCATAAGTAATTCGAAAACCCGAATTTACCACAATAGACATTCAGATTCAGATTCTTTGCTCTCCCCGCTGTAGATCCGTCGGAAATGCCAAAAAGATAGTCGGACCGGATGACCTAACCCCAATCGAACGAGCTTTCTACGTGCCTCTCGCATCATGGCTCTCGACTCATGAATGGCAGACGCGCCCAGCGCTATACGGTCTTCTCGTTCACATAGGCATCCTGCTGTGTTATCCATCAGCAAAAAATTACTTGTATACGTAGCGCCCAGTAGCATCAGTATCTTCAGTAGACTGGTAGGCTAGTCCCCGAGTTAGTAGCGCTTAGTAGCACTTAAGCGATTGCTTGGTAGCGCATGGTAACCATGGCTTAGGCCCTCAGTAGCCCTCAGTAGCGCTACGTATCTAGTATGCTACCCAGATATCGGAGCTACAGGGAGGCTAATAGCCTGTGAGTACATTTGATTGCCAGTTTATTGCATTGGTCCAAAAGAATGAAAACGCGATAATATTTGAATGCTTGAAACGGATACAAAGATATAACCGCAGTGTCTTTCATCCCGAAGACACATTTCGGGTTCCTCTCCGTTGCACTCTAATTCGACGATCCCCGCCTCTCTATTGATATTGGGGGGGCAATTTCACCTCATTCAATCTGTCTTTACTCCCTCTCCTCTTCTCCTTTTCCTCATTCAAGATGGGGAAGTTCTGATAAATTATGGCTGCCTTCTATACACCATGTCCGATTAGTTGGCGTGGCGTGCTTAATTCCGTAGGACCCGTTGAGAAAGAGCGGATAGGACAGAAAAAGGATTCATCTGGTCAACTCGCGATGAAAGGTTTCCGAGAGTCCTTGCAGAGTTGTTGTCTGCGCCCATATCTAAGGTAGTGATGTTCAGGGCCCGGCCTGGCCTGGAAGCGGCGGCTTGGGCCCGGCTTGAGCGGGCTTGGGCTTGAGGATTCTGAAGCCAAAGCCCAGGCCCGCGACCAGGACTTCAAGCCCTGGGCTTTCTCGGGCTTGGCGAAGGTATGCAGAAAGTATACAGTGTTCTATTGGTCTGAATCAGTGTTTTAATGTTTTGTGAGTCAATTTCCGTGTTCCTGGACGAAGTACTTGCATTTCTGAACAAAATGAACCAGAAATACCATTTTGAGCCGACGAAAAATAAATGAGGGAACAGCCAGAGCTAGCGAGTGTCTTCTAATCCATTTAAAGTAGGTTGGATCGCGCAACCAGTTACTTTAGCGGCCAGAAACCAAGCATTCATGTGCTCGGGCTTCAAGCCCATGCCCCGGGCCTGACATTTTCCAAGCCCGAGCCCTGAGCCCGCTCAAGCCTTGCGTCGGGCCCGGCGGCCTGGCTTGGCGGGCTTGGGGCTTGAAGCCCGACCCTGAACATCACTACGAGTCTAAGGGCCTGATCGGGTGCCCCAGATAATTTTCTGGCAGAATCTCGACTAGATTCGTTTTTTCTTATGCTCAATTGAACAAGCTCGTGTTCATTGGGATACAGTATATGTTCAATCAAACACATTTTTTGGGGTAAGTATGTCCAATTGAGCACCCTTTAGTAATTGAACACTAACAATCTGTTCAAAGTGTTCAATCATGCAAACCCAATCTGGCAATTCTCCTTATCAGGTATCCGCCGAAGCGCGGGGTGTAAGCAGAGCGGGTTGTTCCGAGACACAGCCACATTACGATCCTGTGATTACGCATACCCCTCAATTTCAACGTGATAATGTCTTCCCTGCCGGTCCTGAGTCCGGTATCAATCGAAAGAGCTAGGAAAATGCAATCTTTTGAGACACCTTCCAGGGCGATAGGTCCAGAATTGAGTGTTTTTGAAGCCATTCTTTCCGCAAGGCCTTTCAGCCACTACGACTACACTTTGTTCGTGTTTGCTGCAAAATCTAGCCCGTGCATTTGAGGTAGAATTAAACGGCTAGAAAGACCAGAAATTGATTATGGATTAATAAACAGTTCATAATACCACCATTCAACTTGAATTTCTGCACGGGCGAGATTCCGCAAAAATTCCGGTTACTTTGCGGCACAGCGAGTAGTCGCGGTGTCTCAGACAGTTACATACATGTTTGCGTTTGCAAGGTAACCGTGACAGTTCAAAGCAAATAATGCTTTATCTCTGGAGAGCAGCATGGCTAATAGTCCAGTTTTGTATTTTCTGATGAAATATTTCAACCCATGCACAAGAGAACGAGAGGCATCTACGTGAGGTATAAGTAGGTCTAAGCACATTTTGTTGGACCGTTCATTCGTAAGACAATAACCTGACATTCTACACCACAGCTATGAGATGCATAGGCATCCTGTAGTCAATATAGGCAAAGGCCAGGACTACATAGTACACCAGAGTTTCGGCGCCAAGCTATGTTGTCCTACATATCACCCTGCGGGAGCTATGCTGACTACAGAATGCTATATATTTTCCTGCCAAGCTACAGCAACTATGAACGCTATGTTTACCTATATAATCAACCGGGCAACTACGACCAGGAGACTTTTTCCTGATGCAGGACATACACTAGCGCGCTCTTCTCGCCCCGCGGTCGCAAGTGGGAGTACGAGCCCAACTCCTTTCTACCCCTGGTCTATGAGGCCTTCCATCCCCTCTATCACGCACTTGTAGGCTCGACATCTCCATTGGCTCATGCTATTTACTGAATGTCTACATCCTCCATCCATAACACTTTCTATCATATCACCATTTCCAGCTGGCCCTCCTCACCTGGCGGTTGCAAGTGAGAGTGCGAGCCCAACTCCTCTCTACCCGGGTATATGAGTGCCTTTCCATCTGCTCTATCGCGCGAAGGCTCAACGTCTCCATAGTCTCTCCTAGACAGACGCTACAACAATTTTGGTGCTCGTACCTCGCATGTTGTACAGTGGTGCT